>AYLM01002276.1:0-33495 GCA_001625345.1 Cairneyella variabilis
TTAAGAAGCGAGTGCTAATAAACCATTAATTACGTGCCCTTAATTAGCGCTATTATATGATGAGTAAGAATCCTAATCGTTATGTGATATATGCTGAAGGTGGTGGGAAGCAGCGAAAACAAGATGCAGCGGTGCGCCCCACTACACTAATAGGAAGACTTATATATAGAATAATAATAGCTTATAAAAGAAAAGCTAAAAAAGTGCTATAAAATTTTGCCTTAAAAACACTTATCTTAAGGTAATTAAGGTGATTATCATTATGGCTTTTTCAATTGTATTCGTTATATAATACTTAAATAAGACCGCCTTGTCACGGGTAGCTCTTAGCTTACCGTTGCCGCCCCGTTAATATTGCCAAACGCGGGATAGGGGAATATTCTAGACCGCGCAAAGAAAGCGGCGTAGGCTGATATTTGTTATGTATTTAATATGAGGCTTTGCCCTCAAACTTTCCTTTCTTCTTTCCTTAGTTTAGGTATTTATTCTAAGGCTCTTAGCTCAATCTTTCCTCTTCTTCTTTCCTTAGTTTAGAATCGTTTTAGACTTGACTCAACTAGCCCTCTTCACAGAGCCTGAATCTAGTGTCTTGACACGCCTCATATAATATTACTCTTATTATTCCTCCTTTAAAGACCTAAAGGCTGAGCTGCTCTTAAAGACTTATCACACTCTATAGGGGTGACTCTTATATAGCTAGATAGCGAATTATATAATATAGTAAGAAGTTAGGGCAGGGTTTGAACCGCTGCCCTAATAGATAGTAGTTCTATAATTATATATAATTTCAGGAAATTACTCATCTAAACCATTAATAATAAGTACTTCTTAAGTTAATCTTAAGAACTTAAAATTACTAGTAAAATAAGGCTTTTAAGATTAAAAAAGCGCCTCACTAACTGTGTTCAGCAGGTGGTTAATAATCTCTCGTGATAAGGTCATATTTCCATCCCCCACACTCCGATGCAACAATCGAAACTTTCGAAGACCTGTGGCCTGTTGCCCTAACTTCCTTCTCCATAAACAAATCCATGATATCCTCCGCAGGTCCTTCGAACCTGTCTGTGCTCTCAAAACACTTCGCTGCCAACCCAGCCACAGATAAACGTCCTTGAACACTCTTAGTCTCGCCAGGTCCAGTTCTGGCTGCCAGCACCGCCAATACTACCCCGATGACAGCGTATATCAGATTCAGGAACACAAGCGTAATCAACGGAGCTTTTGGGACGCGAGCTACGAGCGTCGATATACGCGTCTGCTCCATGATATTTGAGCGGGGCGACATGATGCCAGCGGATAGGGCGAGGACCATGGTTGAGAAGCCAGTGGTCCAACTGTCTACAAAAGCGGTCGGAGTATCCTCACCAGCGGCTGACTGAGCTAGGTTTGCCATGTTTGTAAGCTTGGTGACAAATGGCGCAGTAAGGACCCAGACCACGCTCGTGTTCGACAAAGTCATTTGCTGCACTAAGACGCTTCCGTTGTACAAGACAAACTCGAGGTCGTAAACTGTCATATTGCATCCTAGTATGAAGCCCAATCCCTGGGTTTCTGTGTACTGGAAATCGGTAGAGTTCAGCAGTGGGGACGAGCCACCGCCGAATCCAGGTACCAGGCCATAAGCCCCAATATAGATTGGATTGGCTGGAGTGAACGGTCCTCCAAGCATTGCTGCACCTTCAACAGTCGAAAAATTCTCCGTTAAACCAGGATCCTGGAAGAATTCTACTCCGGCTAGGCCCCAACTCGGGTTCGTTGAAGTAGTACTGAAGTCTGTCAAGTCTCCGAAGAATTCAGCGGAGCAGTTGAACGGGGTGCTTCCGGCTGGACCCATATACAACCCACACTCCTGGCTGATCAAAGTACACTGTGTGTTCACAGCAAAAGTCTGGGCTTGGTAGCCGGTATCTTGAGGCACATCTGGAGCAGTAATGAGGGCGTAGAATTGGCCCTGGTACTGGAACGGCAACACCAAGTTCTGGCTCGATGTGTTTGCAAGCGTTTTAAATCCTTCGGGGCCGTAGATAAGGCCGGTACCATGATTGCCCGTCGAGACTGAGCATGGATAAAATGTATTGTTGCCGCAATCGCTCGAATAGAAACCACGTCCAAACGACGAGACTGAGCGTGACGTCGGAAGTGCTTGCGAAATTTGTTCTGTTGATGTTGTAACATGCAGCCATGTATCAGCGATAATAATAAGATAGCTGGAGCATGTTAGCATCTCCGCGGCACTAATTGAGCGCTTGATATGCCGCTTACCCAAGTGCCGATACAGACAGGAGCCACATGATCGATCCTTTGGCCACGTCAGGAACCCGGTCCCGCTTGGTCCATCCCCTGTATTTGAGCCAGCTCCAAAGAGACCCGACAGAGCCACTCAAAACTCCAAGCAGCAAGCTCAGCTGGTAGGGAGTAGGAAGATTCTCCGCATTTTTATCCTTCGACGCATTCAAAATGGAACGGCCGACTGGATATGAATATAGTAGCATTGCGAACGATACCAAGAGAGAGGACATGGTAGACGTCCAAGATGCTACCGTCAGCAACCTCGTGGCACTGAAGTCAACGAGAAGCGCCGAAGCCTCCCGTGCAAATGGATCAGAAATGCCGGGCAGAGCGGAGTGTGTCTGCGGAACCTGATAGTGCATGATAAGGCCCAGGAGAACTGCAGTGAGAACAACCATCGGAATTACAATGACAACAAGAGACGTGATTATGTCTTGGGTTCCACCCTGTAGATTCACCTGCCCCAGGGGCGACATCCTGTTGCTTTTGCTAGCATCCACTTCATACGTCCTCTCTTGCAGAGACATCTTATTATCGTTACTGTCATCCACTTGGTCCATCCTCCCCGGAAGCGGCTTTCTGATAATTTTTCTAGCATCCATTTGACCTTATCTTGCATGGACAAATAAAGTTGAACTTTGTCGCTCAACAACTCTGCTCATAAGCCGAACGAAAAGAATACATGGACTCCAAGGATGGCGGAGGAGTTTGAAGCTTAAGTATCTTTTGTGACTACTTCCAGACAGCTTCTATGAGATAGCCTTGTTGATGGCGTGACTTCTGTGGGTAGTTCCATTTGCCAGTTGTGGTGGCCGCGAGCCTGTGAAACTCAACCATAGAGACGTTCACGCCTCCGATTTGTGGCGCAAAGCTGAAAAGCGGGCGGGATGGGGAGCCTGAGCTGGAATGTGGATGAATACGATGGCAAAGCTGTATTACCACACTCCAAAAGAGTGAGACAGCATTTGAGTGGGTACTGTGACCTGTAAAAGCTGCCTTACTTGTTGACCACTGAAGAAGAATTGATGGCCACGCAAAACCTGAAGCGAACAATCAAAAAGCAACAAGAGTCCAGACTTCTGGGAGAATAATATCAGTTCGCCAACCACTCTCTCACTGAAAACTAGCATCGAAATATGATTTCTTATTTTCCATTCGCCATGTTCCATCTCGCATGCTTGATGCTATTCGCAGATCCAGCGATCTCAAATCTCCCTCCACCTCAACCGAACGATTCAGATACCAGATCCTCTCAATTCATGATAATGCCATCCTTATCTCATCTTATATCAATCCCATTGAAAAACAGAAAAAGCCAGTATGCCCATGTGCCATATCTACAAAATGCACCCTTCATCGAAAGAATCAGCCTCTTTACTAGTGCTAATGCAAATGACATTTGCGCGTAGGAAGTCATAGTCGAAGTCACGCTATCGCTTTAACGTTGTTAGGGTTACAGTAAGAGTCGAAATTAGTGCAGTCCGAACACTCAATAATTTCATATTCGGCCCCACGATTTTATGCACTAGGATCATTACAGCTAGCTATATTCTAAACACTACATTAGCTTTCCGCTCTGGGGTTACTCACCTCAGCATCACTCTGCCGTATCACGTGAGAGAAGTAAGCTTCTGCTAGGATTAACATCGGTCCCGCATAGGGTTAGTGTTTTAGATTAGATTTTTTTTTTATAATTTAGTAAATTACGTCTGTTAGGACATTGTTTTTAAGAAGTTACTTAGATTTCACGTGATAGATAACGTGACTTATAACGTTAGGTACAAGGCACCTACTCTAAATGTTTATATCCAGATACCCTTAGATCAACTAATATAACGCTATGCCACCTTCTAAAGATCAAGCAGTGTGGGGAGAGTTTATTAAGGGCTATCCAGCTGGTCATAGAGGCCGAAAGAAGGCAACATGGCGCTGCAATCACTGTCACACTGAGCTGGCCAAGAATGGAACTACATTCAAGGAGCACCTAGGCAAGTGTGCCAAGTACAGATCGTATGCTATCGAGAATGGCCGGGATAACTCTGTTACTTAAAAAGCAGGCTTTACCTCCAAGAAACAGACCGTATTCGCTGGAATCCTGCAAATGTCCAATGCCCGCCGCCGAGACCTAAATTATCAGTCTGCAATGGGTCTTTGCATAGGAGGATTAGCCTTTTGAATGTTCGAAGCTATCCGGATGCGGTCCTTTCTTCGCAATCTAAGCTACGAGACATGGAATCCACCTGATCGGCGCGAATATAGGGAAGGACTACTGGACGAGGCATACTAGAATGTTAAGATTAAGATTGATGGAGCTATTCGTACGATCACAAACACAGGCCAGAAGCTCTATTTTATCTTGGATAAATCTACAGACTGTCGTTCTCGGCGAACGATCAACCTTTCACTTATTATCAAGCCATTTGTATCATTTTCCCTTGGAAATAAGAATGCAAGAGATGTCTCACTCCGCGCACCTTACTTCTCTCGAATCAAATGATATTTGGAGGCAAATTGATCGATATATTGATAAATAAAGAATGTAGGTGGAGGGGCGTTGAAGCTCCACACGGAGGGTGTCGGATATTTCGTTACTAAAACGGTATTTTTACCCCTTATTTTAGTGCCACGTAAGCACTACCCCTTTCGGTTAGCTAGGACTCGTTTTCTTAGGTCTCATAGACTGGGGTTATCACTATATATACTCAGTCCATTTTTCCATAGAAATGTAGACATCTTTCCCTACGCATTTTCCAACATTCAACAATCACGTGACTATCTGCTCGATAGAGGGGCTTAAGCTAAGCCAAATACGGACATCGTGGAACACCCTGATTTGATAACTTCCTTAAGTGGTTCAAGGAGCAGACGAATCAGTACACTGGCGGTATTATAAAGAATATTGGGAGTATGACAAATGATACTTATGCTACAATGAGAGTTTTTTAGGCCTTGGCGGAGCAGCAACTAGATCTCCAGCATGTTCTCTTTGTCTCCTACGATTCTCATAGCCTTTAACTTCTCATCAAAGACCTTTATGAGACTCTATTCTTTACTCCTATTATCGAAGCAGCATAATTGATCGTCCGCGCATTCCATAAAGCGAAAAAGCAATATGGTATTTTATGGGAGATAATGGCGGATGTTTATGGCAAAGAGCAAGCTCTGATACTCTCTGTTCTGACGCTTTAGAGGATATATACTTGTTTTGCTCTTCTCCTTAAGAATAGAGATGGCCGATTAAACGGGCCCCTGCGCAGATACGAAGATGAAATAGACGAATATTAAGACTACAATCTACGATGAGCGTTCTGGGGGAACCTTATGAAGCTTTGTACGATAGTGGGCCAATACATAAGGCACAAAAGATATCTAAAGCAAACAATTCGACCCTTAGTAAAGTCATCCCGTGATGGAATCAGCTCTTACTCAATCTCGATAGCCTTGTGCCAATGATCCCTCCCTAACGGTCTTTTATTAATAATTAGTTCAAAGCGTGTAGATCTACACAAACTCGTCCTATTCACACTGTCGCGATGTATCTCTGTTTATGGAATCGAAACGTTCCAATGAACACAGTGATGGACAACGTAGTTATGGTTTGGCTTTGGAAGCAGTGTTTTGATGAGAAAGAGAAGATACAGTTGCAGCAATCATTCTATGAATTCAGACACAACCTTAGAGAGTTCAAGCTCTCTTCGGCCAATATCCATCGGGACGACCCTTTAGCTTTCTGGTAGACGTTCTTGAGACATATCGAGCACAAGGTTCTAGCTAAAATCGCGGTTAATATCTTCGAAACCCCTGCGAATTCAGTAGCATCAGAGAGAGCATTCTCTTGTATAGGATTAATCACGAATTGTTGACGTGAAACACACGTGATTTTAACCCCCTGTACACAGCCTATATATATAGCCTGGATACCACTCTAAATCCACCTCAATCAAGCATCATTTTCACTTCTGACACGAATGCCCTACAAAATCGTCTCTTTGCAGACCGTGCTACGAACCTGATTTATATTCATATGAATCAGAGGCTCCTCGACGAAAATACGACCTTTCAAGACCTACAGTTCGGCAGCGACGAGGAACAAGTGGAGTTGGAGAAGATGATTATACAAATGGACGAAGATGGCCTCGATTTCAGCCAAGCAGAGGACGAGGAGAAGGGAGATTGGCTTGAAATTGATAGGGATGAGTGATTTAGGGGGTAGTTAGCTAATAGTATTGCACGGGCAGCGATTTATAAGGGGTTTCCTTATATTTTTGCTGAGGTTATTATGCCTAGGGGAACCCTAAATTTAGGGAGGAATATCGTCTTTTATTCGTAATTTGCGTCGTCGTTTTTTAGACGTAACTTATTTAATTTTAAAATCACTAACCCTAGTCCCGGGGAGCATTCTACTAATGTAGCTCTGAATGGCATCCTTCCTTCGTGATTTCTCCTAGATACTAGCTCTACCCTCCCTAACAGTGCCGTCATACCATCGACCTAGGCTTTCTCCCCTTGATATTACTGTAAAACCATCAACAGGGTATAGGTTTCATTAGGAAGTTATGGCTTGCGAAGATGACGTTTCTAGCGATCTACTTATAATGACACAGCATTGGACAGCCGGTCTACCGCACGCTGCTAGCGTGCTCTTATCGGCAAGTCATGATTTGCGAAGATAGCGTTCTAACGACCTACTTATAATGATATAGGATTGGATAGCAGATGCCAGTGTGCTTCATGGTGAAGGACTCCCCGCGCCAGCTCCTTCAAATCGAAGATATCTACTCATATCATGGTAGGAGTTGAGGTCAAAGACTCCGGTGTCGTTCTGTCCATTGCAAACGGCGACCCAAATATAGGAACTGTGACTGAGGAGAATCGCGGTTCCAGATCTGCATCGAGATCTATAACATCAGCATACTGATTCCCCTTAGCTGGGCTCTTACGGTACTTGCAGCTTGTAAGTCTCACAGTGGCGTTCAGAGAAGCGTACGGCCTAGCAAGACATGGCACTGTGACTGCGACGAACTTGATGCGTCTTACATAGTGGCCAGGGAGATCACCCGTCAAGTTTGGGGGAAAAGATTGGATGTTGTGTTACTTTACACTTCTTCTCAATCTTACAAGTGTCTAAGCGCCTGCTGAGGCTGTTCAGCCCCACAGCCGAGGAATAGTGGTAAGGAACCCTTTTTATGAGAGTTTGAAATTTGCTGATGCGCCTCTATGACTTCTCGCACCTTTTTGTGCTTCCGAAGCTGGGCATTCGGGCCTGCGAATATAGTACACCAGGCGAGATAGACCTACCGTTCGTCAGCAGTTGAGCTATCATGTGCTTTGGCGAGTTCCTGGCGCAGCACATCGATGCGCGTACAGAGAAGACTGCAACGATGCTGTAACGTAGTGCTCAAATAACGTTGCTTGCTGAAGCGCGGTATACCAATCCCTACCCGCATCTACCCTTTCGCGAAATGGATGGCCTGAGCGATGCTACCGGTGTCACAGTTGTCCTTCAGCTCACGGCCGAAGTGATAAAGTAGCTCAAGAAAGTCTGAATACAAATCAGTCACATAATGGCTTTGCAATCGCCTCAAAGTGCGGCCATTCCGACCGACTCGTCGGCCACAAAATCGACACTCAGATCTATCTTTCAATCCTGGCTCCAGGTATCAAAAACCCACGCCCCTTCGGCAGTTTTGAGAAACCCAATTCGCGGCCCCGGCTCCCCGTGGCTCTCCTCGAACATATCTTCCACCTTCTCCACCGGCGAGCGCACCCTCGCGCGTTCAAAATGTGATGCCACCATTGCAGGAATGCTCAGCCTCGCCTGGATCTCGCTAGTGTCGCCGTGTTGCACTGATTTCCACGCGATTACGGCGAGGACGATACCAAGCACGGCTAGTAGAAGGTTCATCAGTACCAAGAATCCTAGCGGCGCCTTTGGCACGCGGGCGACGAGGATCTGCGTGCGTAGCTGCGACTCGGTGGCGGCGCGCGGCTCGAAGGCGCCCGAGACGACGGCCAGCGCCGTCTCGCTGTACGACAGCGCGAATTGGTCTGAGATGGACTGCGCAGTGTCGCCGAGGCCGGCGACGCTGGCGGCCTGCACGAGGTTCGCGTCACCCACTTCGGTGCGTCGCTGAGTGGCTTGGAGGAGTTTTGTTATTGTGTAATTGCTGGGTTTGGTGATGAATCGCGTGATGGTACCGTTCACGGTGGTGTGTTGTAGGTCGTAGACGGTTGTGTTGCACCAAACGGCGATGATAGTGGAGCCGCCATGCATGCCACCGACGATTTCAGGGTCGTTGATCAAGGCCGGGGAGGGAGGATTCCGCATGTTGACAACTGCGACTGCAGCGTAGTAATAGGGATTACTCATGGAACCGCTATCTGTGTCGTTATTCTGGCCCGAAGAATCTGTGAAATAGGACATGGTAACGGAGTTCGCAGCTCCAGCGTATGTGTACGCAGTCCCTGCGAATTCAAAAGGACAGTCATATTGCGCGCCTACACCATCTTCTATGTAGCCCATTTTACATTCGGTTGTGACAGGTGTGCATTGCGAGTTCACGGCATACGTATTGGCCGTGTAATCGATAGAAGCCAGTCGAGAAAGCTGCGCGCTTCCGAGATATGCAAATTGAAGGTTTCCCATTGTGTGCGTAAGGACCATCATGATAGTTGAGATGTTTGATAACACTTCGACGGGACTAGAGCTTAATAAAACTTCGCCTGAGGCGGGGTCATCCGTGTTACAATTCGAGAAAGAAGTGCTGGAGGCATCGGTACAATTTGCGATGACCCCAAAACTCAGGCTTGAAGGATCTGGATTTGGCTCCACCTGGAAGAAGGTGACCGTCTCTGTGGTGAAGTGAAGCCAAGTGTCAGCGATGAAGACAAGTGTGCTATTGATATATTAGCTCTGGATGTTATGAGCATTGAGTGATTGTGACAGGACTGACCTCAGAATAATACCGAGAGTTAGTATGCTCGTGAGGGTTTTCATAGGCGTCCCTTGACTCTGCCGCCGGCCTTTCCAGCCAAAGGAGTACTTGAGCCAACCCCACAAGGAAGAAAGTGAGCCATTTGAGAGCATCAGCAGTAGCAACGACAGCTGATACGGGGTTGGCAACTTGGTCGTTTTTTGTTTCTCGGAGGCGGAGAGGATGCTACTGGCGACGGGATACGAGATTAAGGTAACAGCAAAGCCAGCTAGTATTGGAGCGATGGTGCTACACCATGATGCAATGGCTATGAGCGTAGTTGCGCTTATTTTGGCGAAGAAAACATTCGAGTCATCCTGTCCTGAGTCAAACGCCAAGTTCTCTGACACAAAGGCGTTCTGGACGATGCGGTAATGGTAGACTAAGCCAAGCAGAAGAGCAGAGAAGAGAATCATCGGGACAGTCATAATGATGAAGGCAATGAGGATGTCTGCGATGCGCCCGCCAATGTGGTCCGACTTTGCGCGTGAATACGCGTCTGGTTTGCTCATGTTTGCAGTTCAAATAGGGCTCACAGGAAATGGGGACGATTTCATGTCGACCTGGCTGAGATATATATCGCGAAGGGGCCTATCTGAACCATCCGATACGCGATAGAGTTTCGGTGAGGGTGGTGGGTTGTAAGCCAGTGACCTACAATTGGTGGCGCTCCGTGGCGCTCCACAGCTGAGAAGGCCTCAGCTGCTGCTGGACAAAGTACGGTCTAGACTGTGCTTAGCGAACTATTTGTAGGGAACTCTTTATTTGTAATTATTTGTCTTAAAAAAGGCAAAGTCTTCATCCAGCTGTATTCAAGTGCCATCCTACCAAGGTATCCTGAAACTTCCCGAATCGTCGACATACGATTTCTGGTAAGTCAGGGTGGAGCCTTCCGGTATTTGCGGGTTGTGCTGTCTCAGAGAAAGCGATGTGCATTCAAAAGGCCTCCGCATTGAATAGAAATTGCCGCAGCCCCATTAGGCTGACTGAAGGTCTGTCGTTTGACACCTGGGCTTCTATGGTCTCGCCAAACTAGGAACATATTTCGAAGTCTGCCTCGAATAAGTATTTGTACGGAACCCTTTACTGTATAGATTGTGAAAGGTTTAGCCGAATGGCATGTGGCTCCTATTGTAAGTAGTCCCAAGTAGGAATAGCGTTCCACAAGACAAATACCTTTGGAGAGAGTTGTTCTCGAGTCAAACTCCATACAGCAACACAATAACTATTGTTGTACAGCTGTACAAATTATATCCTGCTAGCTTCTTAATATAGGCGAATAAAAGTAAGAGAAAAACCTCTATAGTTATATGTACCTTACAGACAAATTGTAAAACAATATACTAAAATACTAGCACCAAGTGTGCCCTTCCTTTGCATCATATGTAAGCTTCTATTGAAGATATCACAGAACTAAAACCCATTTCCTGTTCTGAGGTTTGCCTTGGACAAATCTTAGAGCGCAATTGATGCAGCAATCAAGGGTTCTTAGAGCTATGTGTCGTCGGAACTTAAATTCCATACGGAGAGCTATCCATCCGCACGATAGATCACCTTGCATTGGAAATACCTGGATTTGCTCCCTGCTCTCCCTTCATCCGTCAATTAAACCCTTGAAGGCTTTGCTAGGGCCTCCTTTGCATTGTGCTTTCTGAGCATGCTCACATGAAGGAGTACGCACTGCTGCCCACAAAGCTTCATGGAAGCGCTGATAGCTTTCGGTGTACTCGAATTCTCCGAGTCGCTCTTGTGATGAGACCCTAAAAATGATTTGCAGTAGAAAATGATTAGACACCGCGGCATAGTATTCCCTTCAAGTAATAACCTGCGACATACGCTGGAACACGTATGATCCATCTGAACTGGTGTCCAGGCAAGAACTCAGGTTCCATTCAGGTCGCGCTGATATGGGAGGAGGGCCAGAAGGAGGAGAACGACGAGTGAGAACCGTATCCAGTATTTATATTTCTCTCGCCAGTTTTGGTATTCATCGGAACCCCTCTTCGAATACAAATTTGCTCTGGAAAGACCGTGGATGGATCCATCGTGCCTACACTTGGCAGATATACCGTCCAGCCAAAAATCGCTAGCCATGAAACACCTTCCGTGCAAAGATCTCTGACCTTCCCTTTCGAAATAAGGACCAACAATCAGACTACAGATACAATAAAACGGCGTAGAAGAGGACCAAACAAATCTTTCATCAACTTCACCATCTACATTGAAAAGGCTGACGCCGTAGTTATCGGCAATGAGAGGTATATCAGCATAAATCTCCGGGTTCTGAATTAATGCTACAATAATAAGCAAACTGGCCAAATCGCTCAGCAACCCTCCCATGTCGATACGGTGATATGGATTGTATTCGTGCTTAGAAACAATTTCCTCCATGATCGACTGAATAGAGTCACGGAGGAGCATCGGAGGTCGAAATTGGCGTATCCTCTCCATATGTGTCTCGACACATTGCCAATTGGGATGAGTGCCGGAAATAAAATTCAATTGCGTCACAGAAGCGAGTCTCCTCAATCTCGATGTTGGCTTCCGGTCCGGAGTTTTGTTGGTGGTATCGTTATCAAGCTCGCCCTCATACTCAAGCTGCCTAATTCGTCCTGCAGCGTGAACTGCGATTGATACAACTCATCCCGCTATATTATCTCGAAATCTAGACCCTGGATCACTGGCAGAAAGAAAGAAACGGAGTTTGTAGTCTCCATAGCCACGAACAGGAATCCTTTCGATGGAATTTAGGTATCGCAACTCGATGTCTTCTGGGACTGTTTCAGAACCAGCTCCATACTATTATCGAATAAGCAGACGCTGCCTACTGGAAGGCTTGGCGGGTACTCTGGATGACTGGTTGCAACCCACTGAATCACCACACGCGGAGAAATGCCATCGTCATGAGAGAAGAGACAGTCCCTCCCTGAGTCACCAGTGATGAGGATTCGCAGACCAAGAACGTAATGAGCCCATGCTACCAATGTCAAACAACCAAGCTGGTTGGCAAAGCATATCCTCTGGATTCAGGCCATCTTTGCACAATTGGAAGATAGTCTAAACATACCATTAAGGTAGTTTGTGGAATGCTGGTGTATGCCACCCGCTGCTGCACACCATACCGGGGGTACAATTCAGGGCTGGCGTGACCAAGCCTAGTCTCTACGAGTGAAATAAGATCACTCCATGCAAAACCAGATGTCTGGGAACTACAAGCCTCGAGAGTCTGAGAGATTCCAACGTGTGTCAACCCTTCCTGAGTTCCATGAACACCTAGCTCAAAGCGTTTCTGAAGGCATTCGACGATAGCCGTAGCTAAGCTAAACCTATTGTGCATCCACTCAAGGAATGAAAGCTGGATGACTGTAGAAAGATATTTTGGATCCTTGTCCATGACTGCCCTGCGAAGCGTAGGCCCAGATATCGGATCGATGGTCAAGCCGGAACCTTCGTAGAGTGGCACAATGGTAGTTGTCTTAAGGACATCGTCCCTGAACTTCCGCTCAAGCTCGTGGTGGATTCGAGCACGACCAAATATATCTGCGAGGTCCTCTTCGACGAGAAGATCGGAGCCTGATTTTTTTTTTGAGGTCACGGGCGAAAGCTATGACTTTGTTGTATAAGGCTCCGCCAGCCTCTCGTACTAGTTCGCCGACTGGGAAGACATTTGAAAGCTCGATGGCTAGTTGGAGGAGACGGGAAGCGCTGACATCTTGAGGTTGAAGAAAATTTTTGTGATATTTGATGTCTTGGATTGTGCGATGTGTGGATGGCGATGGCGATGTTTTAGTTCGAGGCTGTGATAGAAGAGGTGGCTATTGCAGGTACCTCGAGCAACGCCTTACTGGAAGACAGGGGCACTCATTGGCCGCCAATGCCGTATAACAGCAAAGCATCTTGAAAAGTGAGGAATCAGGGAAATCTGAGATAGAAGGTGTCCTTTAGGAATAGGAAGGTAGAAAATGATATAGCGAATATTTTCTGGACTGATCATTAATGACACCAAAAATGGAGAGCAATCGCAAAAAATTGCCCGACCGCAGAGGTAGTAATCTGAAAAGTAGTAGCAGCAGCAAATCAAACCAGGAGAATGCCCCTTAAGCTGGCATTTTATAGGCCACGAATTATCATAAGCAGATAATAGGTATAATAGACTAGTTAGTTTTTTTTGTGACCCAATGAGAACCTAGAACACAATGACCTGAGTAGTTATACTAGAGCAAAACATAACCTTATCCTAATAAATGAAGCCTTTTGAACATTAAGCCTTTATAATGCTAACTAGTTATATAGTATAGTGGCAAGTAAATGGAGTATCGATGAGGAAAAGTATTTAGGAAACGGAATAGACAGACGTAGCGACCAGCGATGATGTGGTGATCTCTCTCAAAGAGTTAGGATCTCTATGTTCCTATACGAGGCATAAAACCTCGTAGTCAAAATAATGCAGCACTTGTTTTCACTACTCAGAGCTACACACTTCTGTAAGTGAGAAGCTCGCTCTATGCGGATTGCGCTATTCACGATTCAAAATCACCTTCAGGCAGGCCCCTTATAAAGGTTAACAGGAGAGCTAGAACTGACTTCTTAGTTGTCATTACTACCTTGATAGGTTGAAGGAAGTCACTATCTCTAAGGTAGCGGGTATTAGCAAAATTTATATACAGATATCATGGAAACTATAGCCGGTTCTTAAGTAAAGGGGCCAGAATAGGACACCCTCTGCATATTCACGAATGCTCAGGCTCTGCTCAGGTTTGCTCACCCTCAGCTCCGGTAAGAGCGGCCATTTCTCACGTCCAGAGACTAAAACGGAACCGGGGAAGATGAGATTAGAGTCTGAGTTTCGTGGTAGGGCAACCCTTTCCCCGTCCCACTTTAGCAGAGGATTCAGTCAACTCCCCTAGCCTGGCGGATGAGAAGCAGAAGAAGTTCATTTTAGTGCTAAATCCAACCCGAGCTCCTTTATAGTCGTACTCAATCTAATTATTCTCTCAGACGACGGATATTAGAATCTTGAAGTTCCTTAAGGTTAGGTAGTATCGAAGTCGATAAGCAGTATATAATTTTTTTTTTATATATGCTTTCACCTATTAGCATTAAAATGTTCGTCACGGGACGAGACAGTGATGGCTACGGGATGTCGCACTCATATTAACGGCTGACTTCCTAACTTGCTTAGGAATGTAAATGCCAGTATCTCGCTTATACTTTGAGGTAAATCGCTACATATAGCCACGCAGCTAATCTTTAGCTATTATTACGAGGAGCTCGGTAAAGTGCTTTAAAGTCCGTAAATTAAATGGAGTCGCTCTCGGATAGTCTCTCTTATACCTATAAAGAAGAAGCAAACTATAACGTCAATAGAGTTCTTAAGCCTTAGATGGGAGATAGCCTAATAAGGAAGAACTTACTCTAGCTATATTTCTATCTGCGTGTTATACAACCCGCCTGTATAGCGACGCAGATGATCTTCGCGCGGTTCCACGAGTAGCATTAAAGTTTCTATTATCCTAGGATCCCGTCAAAGCCTTTAAGATATAAACAGACTCTGAGGCTATGTGAAGGACGGGCTGATAACTCTGACTAGCGATGAATTTCTTCGCAATTTTTTATAAGGTTTGTCGTCTTCTATAATACTTTAAGAATGACTGCTCTTAGCTGATATCTATCTCCGCAGGTCTGCAAACTGATGGATATCCCGGGCCCCGGCCATCCCCTCGAAACGAGTCAATCCACCTTTAGCGACGATCTCCTTAGTATAGAGCTCTATAGACTAGACAAATAGAACCTAAGCACTATCGGCATCCCAGGTATCTTTAGAACGCCGATAGAGGGTGTGACAATAATGAACGATATAGCTTTACAAGGATTATAAATCGCTATATTAAAGTCGAGAGTGCTATCATCGTTACTGTTATCCCTAGTAATATAGACATTGCGACTCAGGAGATTTTGTCTATAGCTAAGGAGTTAGACTCTAACGGTCTCCGAAGGCTAGGTATCCTTATAAAGCCCGACGTAATCGATAAGGATGGGGCGTAAAATGTGATGAGCCTCGTGAGGGAAAGTGGAACCCGCTCTCTCTTAGATGTTATATTATCTAAAATAGAGGCTAAAGCGAGCTCTTAAGCGATGCCGCTACGTGATATAGGAAGGAGAAGGACTTCTTCTCGACAGAGCCCTAGTCCACGTTAGACCGAGATAGTGTCGGGACACCGGCGCTCCAGAGGCGTCTATAGGAGCTACTCATCAATATCACTACCGAGAGTTCCCAAAGGTCTAAACCCAGATTGTGGAATAGCTTTCGAACTGTTGTAAGAGCCTTGAGAGCCTTATCGCAGATCAAGAGTCGATGGATTAGTAGCGTTATTCTTGCTCCAAATATTGCAGAAATTCTAGAACGTGATAAATTGCGCTTTAGATGCTTATTATTCACGCTATATAGTATTCGGAAGCGCTTTATGGGCATTATAATCTTATATATGTAGGGTAGCGACTCCTATCTCTTAATAGGACCAAGCTCACTTCTATAATCTTCGGGATAGCCTTCGTAAGCGAGGTATCTGAGATTCAATTGGATATCATTGCTAGAGAAGACATTTCAATTAAGCAGCTCCGGAAGAAACTTGAAGAATGATATTACTACTTTAGAAAGGAGAAGTTGTTTCGAGCGTGAGGATGTCTTTATCAGGAATGTAGTGATGAGGCATTGCCTCTAAGGTCATCTTGGCTTAGGCATGAACTTCGTTGTAATTGTCATGGGGTTTTCTCGTTCTACATTCTAATCCAGGTTCCTGATCTGGGTTCTGGGCGAGAAATTGGATTTTCTTACTATTTTGTTTAATATAGTGGTTCACAGATTTTCACAACGGTCGATTACTAGTTAACACCTCGAAATTAATTTTAGAGCAAGAGTTTGCAAAATGATAGCTACTAAAGGTCTATTATTGGTATCTGTCTAGTTACACTCGAAACTGTCAGCTTTTGCATGTCATTTAGTTCTCGTCCTTATCCAATCAGCCTACGGAAGCGATCTTGAAGCGAAACATGGATTCTAATTTTATTCGTGTTTTGACCACTTACACCCATTAGCGTGGCTGCCTTACGACTTGTTCCTCACAAATCTTTCTACCACACAAAGGGATTGCACCAGTATCGAGAGCCGCAGTCATAGAGGAATATTATAAAGCCTCCTGGCACATTCAAAATGATGTCCCCGTTGTGCCGTGGGATTTTCAATCAACCAGCACTGCAGCTTGCAATTTTATCCCCGTACTGGGAAGCTTTCACATTCTACTAACTTCCAACACCAAAGACTCCGAATATGACAAAAATGGCCCGAGGAACTGCACGGCATCTTATCAGATGTGTTGGTTGCATGCGAAGGGCTCGCATACCTTTAGTGGGAACGTTTAGTGTAGCTCAGAGCAAGCGAACGGTATGTTCATGTCACTAGTCTCATTTTATTTCGATATTGTGCTGATACTCGGAGAAGAAGCAGCCGTATACGCAAAACATATCTCCTAGTCGCGAACCATCCCTCAATCCCTTAACCTATCGTAAAGTCAATTTCAGAATTGGCACAACAAACTCGCTGGAACGCTCTTCAATCCTCTAAAGAGTAGAGCCTAAACTTCCTATCGAGACCGTTCAGCCAGAGGTCCAAGACGGGAGCCCGCAAGTTCTTTCGCCGGAAGAGGAAGAAATCTTCAAGTCGCGATTGTCGAAGATATGGGAAGGAATGAACACCCCTTCAGCGAAATGGGCAGATATAGTTTCGAGACAGACAACAGACGTGTGGCTGAGCCGGATTGCGGAACATATTCCAACGAACGTCAAATTGATGCTTGCATCGCCACACCCTCCGACTCCTGCTCAACTAAAGTCGCTTCCATGGTCAAGTACAACCGATGGTGGGGTGATTGCATGGTGCACCGAAGCAAATGGGAAGCAGGACTCTACTGAGAAGACACTCTACGTCTATATTGGCTCTGCTACCAAGTGTCATGGTGGCTTGAACTTCAGGAAAAGCCGCATGCTGTCACGGTTCGCCACACCGCACGACGAGGCATTAAAACGTAAGATCAAGGACCTTGGTTTAAATTCAGAGGGAGAATTTAAAACGTTGTTCATAATGCCATTCGAAAATGATTTTGATGGTGACGTGATAGAAGTTAGAGCTCTAGCGATATTGGCGCGGAGGGTTTTAACGATATGGCTAGGGGCTGTTGATGAAGGATTGAAGCCGGAGGTCAAAGATCTAGTCCCTTGGGACTTAAAAAATATTGAGTATTTTGGACTCGTGGGAGATAATCCTTTGGACACAAACTTCAATGGAAGTGACCAAGCAACCAAGGGAGAAAACTGAAAGGCTACAGAATAGGCGGAGGACGGATATCTTTGAAAGGTGACTTTCTCTTCTAAGACACATTCAGCCAGTATTTCTTAGGTTCTCGGGATAGTAGTGCGAGTCTTATGCAACCCAGAGCTGGGCTCGGGAATTTATCGACACATGACCTCCCGCGATCATAATCCATGTGACTGATATATAATGAACGGGAACAATCTTGTTACATGAACCCAGCCCTTGAAAACATAACCTTCATCATATAGAGTACAAAGGTATCAAGCATGACAGGTCTTTGTACTCGTCACAGGTTGATTAGATTACAGTTTATTATTTATTTCCTGTTTTGCATCTGTAAGCTAGTTAGAGCAACAATCTACACATCAGCCACCCGAGCAATTCAGGATTCTGATTATGCAAGTAATGACCATACTCTGCCTCTACCTTCACCACCCTGGCACCATTCTGCCCCCTCTTCCTCAACTCTCTGATCGCGTGTAACGTGCCTTCCTGACGGTCCGGAAACGTATGCTCCGTCATGATATCCACATGCTTCTTGATACCTGGTGCAGCAGCTATGTTATCCAGCGATTTCTTTACGAAAGCCGAAGCCTTTGCAGGATCCTCATCATAGACACTCGCCAACTCCGGGCTAAACGGTGCAATCCCAACCACACCCTTTGGATGCTTCTCCAGGAAATCGGCGTCTTGATATAGCTCATTCGGCAGTATCTCTCTCCAATTAGTGTTCGCATTAATATAAACCCCACTCTCCTCATCAAGAGCACGCCTTCGTACACCCCAACTCGACATGATCATCTTGAGCGCCTCTTCTTGCAGCACCTTCATCTGTTCATCTAGATCAGTCACAGCCGCAACTCGAGTGCGGATACGTTGAAATACGAGAATCGTCTGTGGTGTATTCGGGGTGGCGAAATTTGTTCCTGCACCAGGTTAGTACCAGTATATAGCATTCACATCGTTAATCAGTATATCCTTCTGTCGCGCCGGCAGCAAATCCAGCTGTTCATATGCGGAAACAATAGAATCATGACCGGCGCTCCAGGCTATGATGCGTAATTGGCCGCCGGGACGTTTAAGGACACTAAGTGTGTCAACAACGTAGGCCAGGAAGTCCGCCAGATCTCGACCAATGGTGAGTTTGTAGCCAGTTTTGGTGGAGAGCACGTCGGGCGAGATGGACCAGGAGTCTTCGTAATTGCGTCTACTTAAGGCGATGCAGCGGGTTTGCAGGGGTGCGCTGGAGATGAAGGAGCGCTAGGTGTGTTTGTTGTGGGCTACGCCGTGGACAAGGACGTAGGTGTTGTAGAGTTCGTTTCCTGGTGGTTCTCCGGAATCAAGGTGGGAGAAGTAGTTGTTGTCGTCGATGCGTGCCATCTCTGACGACGCCTTAGATGGTCCTGACATTGTGATAACAAGGAAAGGGAATGAAGTCATTTAATTGGTTTCTGCTCTTCGAGAATTAGGAAATTGACGATATCTCTGATGTTGTTTCTATATAGAAGTTTTTGTATGGAATGTAGGAGAATAAGTAAAGGATTCAAACAGTAGGGAGGCTGACTTATTTTATCATCGTATAATATACAGCTTCCCCCGCTTATTTCTTGTGCGAGGGATATTGTTGGCATTGTCGACTCTAACCTAAAAATGTTGCTAACTGAACATCTCTACGAGGCGAAAGTCCTACCCATCCACAGTACCACGGCCTCTTTTAAGCCTATTGTACCCTCAATTTCTAATAGGCACCCTTATATAAAAGAAGGGAAAGGGGAGAGGGAATATAATTATGTGACTTGAGAGACGTGATACAACAGTGCATAATTTAATTTAATTAAGCGGCGTGGTTAAGGGCGAAGCCGGTAGGCCGAAGGCCTCTATAAAAGGAGGCCGGCCGAAGACCTTAAAGAGTCAAGCAAAAGAAGCAAATGGACAGTCTGACCCCAAAAAGCTCGAAGATAAGTGTGATATTACGTAACCTTAATTTCGTTTGGGACGCAAGTCGCGAGTTTAAACGGGAGTAGAAGGCTTAAAAGCGTGAGCGAGAGCGGGCGGAGACGCTCTTTAAAGAGTCTTTAATCAAGTCGTCTTAAAGGCTTGCGGCGATCTACACGAAGGGGAAGAGTCACGTGACTTAAAGTCATGTACCTTGTATTTTGTAGGCACGGAGACAAGTGATGTTTGAGCTGGATATATGGAGGGAGCTGTAAGATCAGGGGAGTGTGGGCGAGGGAGGTGATTGAGAGTATGGGTGAGGGAAAGGTTATTGCAAAGTTATAGGCTGTTATCACAGTTCCAAGCTTCTCCTTGAACTTTCTCTAGACAATTAGTTGTCCATATTTCTCGAAATGTGCCTGATGTCGCCCGCTTTCCATTTTGAACGTATGGTTTGAACAAGAGTAAATAGAGGGCAATACTCAAGTTACGACCAAGAATCAGGAGATCATTTACAGATTTTGGGTCTAATATTAGAACTATTGTCCCATAATCACGAGACTTTATAGAAAGCATTAATAGGCACTGTACGTGCGCGGAGAGAGTCTCTTGACTTTCGATGATTTTGGAGAACCACTACTTTCATTGGATGAATTAGCGAATCGAGACTATACCCGAAATACGTCCATTTGCGAAGAAAGCATTTGACCCCTGTTTCGCGACACCACCGCTGACAAAGATTAGACCCTAGAGCACCAGTGTCTGACACGCACCAAAAATCTCGCCCCTAGTACCACAACGCCAACTCGATAATTAAGTCAGTTGAGACTCCTGAAAATAGCACTACTCATAAAGGTGAATTCAAATCTGGATTTTTTTCTTCTTCCAAAGATCGCCGTATTGAGATACAGGCGGGTGCAAAGTTTCGTGCGCGGGGAATTCTGTTAGACACTGGTGGAGATCTCTTGTCAGATTGATGCCTGTGGACGTCACGATCTGCCATCTGTAACCGCAAATACGCCAATCAGCAAATTGGGCAATTTGTATGCATATTGCCCAATTTGCGATTTTAAAGCCTAAAACCCCTATAATCTCTTAAAATTTTTTAAACAAAACTTACTAACTTTAGCGCTAACCTAACCCTAATCTAGCCCCAACCCTAAATTAACCCTTAACCGGCCTCCACTTCGTTCCGACTAATGTCTCCGACCTAGCCCTAACCTAATTAGGAAATTTAAAGTTAACTTTTAGTAAAGGTTTAAAGGAGCTTGTTTAGGGCATTTCAGGGTATTTCAGGGCATTTTTACAAATTGGCCAATATGTATACATATTGGCCAATTGAAAGTATTACTCGAAAATGCATGTAAATTGGCCAATATGACGGTATTATTGGCCAATTCTACTGATTGGCGTATTTGCGGTTACACATCAACTCTTCCTCGGAACATCCCGAAAACATGACGGCAGTCTCCTGTAAGAAATTGTTTCAGCCAGAACTGCTGATACCCCGTACAACCTCCTAGCATACAGTTCGCACGGATGATGCACGTCAGCCCTGAACTGATTTTGACTCATTTTGCGAAACTCAAAATATATGATTGATTGTACTACGAGGTGGATCCCTGAATGAACCCTTGAATTTGCCCTGGGACCTACTTTTTCCAGGGCTTTTGAACTTATGGCTAGGCTACCGTTCTCAACTTCGAGGCAGAAAATTATTCTCAAATATTATTCGGGCAGGATCTGACGTTCTCCAAATCCTTCTCTCTGGCTCGCCACATTATCCTGAGTTATCAATGCAGCAGATCTAATGATCTATTGAGACCCTCAAGATATCCGCGACTACACCATGTCTCACAGCTGAGGTTTTCTACATGCGATCCCTACTGCTTAACGCTTTAGAGTCTCTCCTGCGAAGATTTTTGTTTTTGCAGGCTCACTCAGGTCTCATACATTGAACGTGGTTGGGAGAAGTTTTACATCCAGGAAAATTCCTCATTAGTTCCTACTCGAGAATCTGACAGAAGAAAACTGTATCTACCTCATACTTTGATCCCTTCTTTGTTCACGTTGACAGCACTACCATTCATCTTCTTCGTCCCCGAGTTTAGATACAAAGTATTGATATGGTCCTCATACATCCTTTCCACTTCCTTCCTCATGATTGTCATTTTCATCGTTCGCTTAAAAGGCAAGTGGGGATCAGATAGCATGACCATCTCTCTTGGGATTCGAATCTCGTCATTGTCCTTCTCATTGATCCCATAGATCATGGTATCATATATCTCATTAAGAAACATGTATGGATCACCCACCATTGTCCAGTCTCTCGGTTCAATGATGATGTATGGCACATCACGGCCTTCCCCTCCCACGACAACCGCAGCTACCTGGGGGTGTCTTGCGATCGCGTCTTCAATGTGTGTTGCATGGAACTTAGCAAGCCACGACAACTTGACCAGATCGTCCTTGCGTCCGCAAGAGATCCATCTTTTGGTGCCATTTTTGTCGACTGTTGGTGAATATAGCTCTTCAGTATTGATGGTGTCGAGGTGTGGAAAGGTGTAAAAGCCACACTGGAAGAGACTACTTTCCGATGTGCGATCAACATGTAGCTCGTAAATCTTGTCAGCAACTAACTCAAACCGAGTTCCCATTTCTGGGACAAATTCGTAGCTCTTCCACATGCTGACATCGTCAGATTCAAATGACAATGCGGCTCCACGTTCAGTTGAGCCGATCACAGGAAACAAGTTGGTGTGCTGTGCAAGCGTATCGCCCACCTTGTGATCGAGTCCTGCCCCTATCCAGCAAACATATTTCTGACTTTTCAGAAAGTCAAATGCTGCCTCATCGGTGTAGAAGTCCTCAATCAAGGACGGGGGCGTGAGAATACTTTCGGCTCCAGTGTGCTTGCAGATATTCATAATTGCTTGCCGGTCCAAAGGTGTCATACTCATGTCAGGAGGCAGCATGACTGTAGTCATCCCAATAAATACCGCCGCATTCAAGCTGAATGCCAGACCAGCTAACCACTGTGGGGCACAGGTAGTTAATGTTCGTGCGTTGATCATGTGCTGATATGTGATTTTTCGTGGGTGATGTCTCGAGAAAATATCGTTCCAGCTGTCCCAGACTGACATGAACCCATTACGAAGGTAAATTGGCTTGGGAATACCTGGCGTGGACTATCAGCTAATCTGTCTCAAGGTTTTTGATTCCAACTGGATGAAATTTTAAAACTATACCTGTTGTGCCAGATGTATGGATGATACAGACAATTTCATCCCTGGCTTGCTCCCAAGTTTTGTTGTACGGATACGGAAGACTGGAATTGCACTCTTCCGCCAGGATATCTTCTAGAGATGGAAAGACGAGTGATTTATGTCCTGGACCTTCGCTGAATCGATCCTGAGTTGAAATCCAGGCACTGCATTCGATCTCCTTGAGGATTCTGGCCAGTCCGTCCGGGGTCATTCGCCCGTCTGGAATAAAGAACTATGCGGATAATCAGACATCAGTAAGGTTCCAGTAAAAATTAAGAGGAAATTTATCCACGACCTACCCTCCGCTCCGATTTGGCAGCTGCAACGATAAGAATGTAATATCTTGCATCGTTGGGACCAAGATACGCAATAGTCTGATGACCTGATTTTGTTCGAGGAAGGTTGTCGTCTAGCCAATACGCAGTCCTATTCACTGCATTGGCAAACTGCTTCCAGGTGATGGTGCGGTAGCCTCCTTCCTGTTCCCACAAAGAGGATTTCGCGTACAGAAGCCACGGGCTATCAGGGACACTTTTAGCCTTGGCATCCACGGCATTGACCAGCAATCTCGGCTGATGGGCCATGATCTGAGGTATGATGTATGCAAGTAAATTTCTTAGGACAGAAGAAGTGAGGAAAGGTTGGTGAAGTTATCATCACTGAAGGGTACATGCTGGGTTATATGAGGAGACCACGAAAGACGCCACACTAAGCAATGTGCGGGTATAATATTTTGAGACAAGGAAATACTCCTGCACTTCATGTTGATTGCCACTAAGACCTATACTATTCCCTCAATCCCAACTGTAAGAACTTAGTTCCTCGCAATTGGTATCCTTTTAGGCAAGCGTCTCCGAAAACGACCGCTGAGTGCCGGCCGACAGGACCCTGGTTCCTTTCTCCTATTCATCAGTTTTACAAACCTTAGAGCCTATTCGTCCGGCCCGACTCTTAGCTCGAAGGGTAGTGGCCTATCTCACGTAATACACTTCCCCCTAGTTTGGCACCCACACAATAGTCGTACAACTCATACACGATTACCTCTAACAATATCTTGTGATATTAGAAATTGGTATCACAAATCAGGGTCTCAAACATAGTGAAAGAAAAAAAAAAAAAAAAAATTTTTTGGGTTCCGAGAGACATTCTTTCAAGTGAGTATCCTTCAGATGAAAGAGCTAGGGAAACTTCAGGAGCCATCACTCAAACAGCGCGGTCTCCTCGAAAAACCCTCGCCTTATATATCAGCTTTTCTCTCGTCCAACCTTCACGGCTTGATTTCGTAGAACTGTCCAACTCATTCATAATCGCAATGATTTCTTCTTGTGCCTCCCAGTCCGCCAACTCTATCGTCATTATTAGGGCCGCTTGTAAGATGGGTAGACCTAGGGGCTTGTTCTTCCGGCCATGCTCAACTAGCATCCAAATTCGCTGTGACTGATGTAGTATTTCGCCTTTCAGTTCCGACTCGTAAAGAGGATCGTCCATTAGGGATGAGAGAATTTGAGAAATGATAATGCTATACATTGCATGATAACACAAAAGCAATGCAACCATCGAATCTTGGAATTCGAGCATCTCAGGCACTAGAGAAAATAGGCAGGTAGATGGAATAAGTCTAGCGAGCTTGTGCTTCTTAATCAGGGCATCGAGCTTCAGACCAATCTCAAATATTGCTACCTTGACTTGATGTGCTTTCTTAACGAGGGCAATTGGATCGATTCTTCGGTTGCCCTCGTAAAAATCCAGCTTTTCGTGGACTAGGTTTGGCCAAATCGTCATCTGTCGGAGAAGCCGGTAGAAGACCGTCTGGAGATGAGAACGTCCGTGCGGAGCGTCTAATGCTGTTGCCCACTCCTCTGAGGCAATGAAGCAGTCTTTTCGTTGTATAAGTGCTTGGTATATCTAATCTGGTCAGCCAAAAAATAGCGAAGATGAGGGGCGAAAAGGGTTACAGAGCACATACAATGCACGCATGACTGTCCGTAGTAACGAGAGAGTCGAATGTATTCGTGGGCTTGGGCGGGCCTCTCTTTTCCAAAAGGGCGGCTAAGCCAGACGCATGGACTACCTCGCTCAGCCCAAATGATTCGCCAAAAACCGCCTGTTCCTTGCATCAGAGTCGTACACAAGACCGTTGAAACAAGACGTAGCTTACCTCAATCCGGTGTAGTAGAAGTACGGCACACAACGTGTTAGAAGATTTCCATTCGTTCTGGTCATCGATCACCTGTTGCACACTGCGCAAGGCGCGAGTATATAGTATAGGGTTTATTCGTAAAGATGGACTCGACCCTCGAACTATGGCAGCGTGGGAGGCTAGCATACACGCAGCTACATCATCAAGTGCAGCACTAGAGCCAAACCGCTGCAGAATCTGCCAAGTAAAGGCTCCTATTATTTTCAGACTGTATGATGGGTACCGAATGCGTAAGCAGTTAATGAATTCGTATGAAAGCTGTTCGGATGGGGTAAGGATCATCGGAGCCAGTAGCCTAAGATCAAAAGCATTCTCTCCCGCCTCATTTTGGACGGAGCAATTATGATCATTTGAGCATGGAATCCTGTCCGTTTGCGTGAGTTCATCCCAATCTGGATTGCTGGCCGTCTCTCGATCGGATAATTTTGCAAATTTTTGTCTTACGTGGAGACCGTCGTCGATGACTTTGAGAGACGGACGCGGAGGGCAATGCCGATTGCCTTGCTTGCAAGGGCCGCAGATAGGCCAAGCTTCATCGCACTGACAGAGAATGGTCAGCCACAATCTCTTCAAACCGCTATACATGACCTACCTTGACCTTTCTTTTACGACACGTCCAGCACCGATTGCTCTTCATGGCGCCAACCATAGTGGTGATATGATTGGTAGTTTCCAATTGATCTGTGTGTATGCCTTTGAATAACCCCAATGCAATTAATTGTAGTAGTGTCTGATGTTCACAGATTACTATTAACTGTTGACTCATCTCATGTTGAGGTTAGATAATGGAAGGTATGTTTCCGCTGACGTGGGCCAACTAGAGCGAAAAGGGGTATGATCGTATGCAATTTAGCGGCGAGACATCAGAAACCGGTCCACAAAGCGATCGCCGAATTGGACAACATGCGCCCTGGGACTATAGAACAGCATACCTTACGCGCTCTGTAACGTATCCTTGCAAGATGCACCTTGCACTGCACCTTGCACTTCGAAACAGCGCTCTGCTACCTCATCAGACCAACAGGCCTGCATGGCTGCATCCTTGTTCAGTACCAGTTATTATCAAGTGGGTTATACTGAGGTAACAAGACGTCGACAACACCAATAGGCTGCCAATCATTATTTTCTTCTCATTGGCCATTTCTCTGTTGCAGTGACCCCTCCCTCTCGGGGCTGTCAGACATCAACGTCAAGTTTTTATGTAAAACGCCTTATGGATCGATGAGACAGAGTTACGTGCGCGAGTATGCAATTGATAAGGGAACAGTGATGACTACGACTTATAGATCCATCGACCCCTCGCCGTCGTGACCTCGCTATCGCTTAATATATATATATATCACTTTAATACGGTATTATGATATTTAAGAGAAATCAACTATATTATAGATAAAAAGCCTAGCTATATTAACTCTATTTGTTCCTCACTTCTAACTTCTAAAGCTCCCTAGGCCTCGCCGTCGCTATACTTATATTAGAGCCGCAACCCGTATTATAGTCTCCCTTAATTTCCTTTGCTAGTGCGTTAGGTGTAGGGTTTAGAGCTCGCTATAGCTCGCTGTTATAAGTAGAAGAGGGAAGTTAATCTCGTCGGCGTGCGTTTACCCACCGAGTATAGATATCACCCTATATAGCAGTTAGATCTATACTAATTGAGAAGGATATAACTTACTAATGTAAAAATAACATCGGGAGGACCCGTTATTGATTCTATAATTGCCTTAGTAAGGCTGAATTAATAGTCATCTGCTTTCTAATAAGAGGGATCTAAAATTAGCTCTAGTAGAAACCCTATAAAGGAGCAGAAACGGATTGCCGGGGGAAGATCGGCAAGGAAACTGTAGCCGAGGCATATAGGAGGCCAAAATGGACTCTATATTATGATGTGCAGGATGACTCGGGGCGTACTCAGGCTCTACTTAGGTATGCTTAGGCTCTGCTCAGCTGTGCTCACCCTCAGCTTAGATTAAAGCAGCAGCAGCTCACGTCCGGAGACTAAAACGGAGCCAGTGAGGATGAGATTAGAGTCTGACTTTTGTGGTAGTTTTCTCCCAGGCAGCGAAGATTTGCACTATTTTGGCCTCAAAAAGCCTAGTATCGGCCTCACCCTTTCCAGGGCTAGCCAGCCATCTCTATTTCGAGAGAGTAATTGCTGAAAACTACTAGCCGTGAATCAGTTTCGATTGAGGAACACAGGGTCCGATTCGGACACAGTTAGGCTTGATGATTTAGCTGGCGTGAAAAAGGACGCTTGCATGGCCGAGGCTTCTTGCAACGGCGTGCCCGAATTTGAAGATAGCATGTTCGTCGAAGAGCAGCAGCAGCACTCTCTTATGACCATCAACCGACACCGTCTGCAGAGTCTGTGTGTCGAGGAGGCTGTACCGCGTTCTTGTGGCCGTCTGTTGTGATGCTGCTGCCGAGCACGAGGTGTTGACTGGATCGGGATAAGCTCCCACGACAGCTTGGCAAATGCCTGCAAAGCACCTTCCAATCTGTATTTAATATCCATTTAAACTCAACTCAGTTGATGAAGTGCGAACATTGAGAATCGGGGAGCAACCGAGCACAACAAGCTGCGCCCCGCCCACTTTATATGGAGAGATTACAGAAATTGTATCAATAGCAGCAGAGCAAAACAGAAGATGCCCCTTGAGCTGACATTTTGCAGGCCGTGAAGCATCACAAGCACATAGGAGCAAGTAAGTTCTTACAATGCAGAAGTCGATTTCTTTTATAACCCGATATGAACCTGGAACGCCAGGACCTGAGTAGTTACACCAGAGCAAAACACAACCTTATCCTGACAAAAGAAGCCATCCCGAGCACTGAGCCTTCATAATGCTGACCAGTTGTGCAGTATCGTGGCAAGGAAACGTAGTATCGATGAGGAAGTTATCTAGGTGACGGAACGGACGTAGCGACCAGCGACAATGCAGTGATCTCTCTCGAAGGGTTCTGGAATGTGGTTAGCGAAGTCCGGGGAAAGTGCAAGGGGCGATTCTACCCAAAGTCAACTGCTCAAGAGGCTTAATTCTCTCCTCTCTCAACTTGACAACTTCTCTTGCGAAAACAGCCTCAGGTGCGGCAGTGCTGTCGATGCAGTTGGCCTTGATAGAAACTACAATACCTCCTCCAACCTTCAAGAACAAATGTGCGTTCAACCCAACAATACGAGCTTGATCGGGCTGAGCAACATCTGCAAAGATAACATCGACCATTGAAACCAACATTCTGTATCGGAGTGGGTGACGAGCGTCCTCGATGATTGGAATAACGTTTGTGCGGTGGGTGGCCATATTGATCAAGTCACGACCAGAACGATGCGAGAACTCGACAGCGAAGACAGTACCAGTAGGGCCAACGATATCTGCGACGTGCGAAACAGAGGTTCCAGAAGCAGCACCGAGATACAAGACCTTTGCGCCCGGCTTGATGAAGATTTCGTCCATACCACCCAAAACACCAGCAGCCAGCTTGCTTCGGAAAGGATTCCACACACGGTATTCGGTCTTGGTGACACTAGGAGTACCATCTGCGTTTGCGGGGCCGGAGTTCTCGACGCTGATGCGCTTTTCGCCGTAGACAGACTCGCCAGGTGCGAGGTTCTTGGTTACCAACATGTCTTCCTTGCCACGGGCGACGAAAATGCCTGGGTGGCGATGGGGTTCCTAGATATATCAGAAGATGCGCAAATTCATTTCGTCGAGTGTATTCATACAACGATCGTCTTCGCACCACCCTTTGCTCCTCCGCCGCGTCCTCCACGGGGTCCTCCACGACCTCTGGGTGCGCCTCTTCCACCTCCCCGTGCGCCTCTGCTATCACCTCGACCTCCTTACCCTCCGGTCAGCTACTCTTGATCTCATAGACTTTGCTCAATCGCAAGTAGGAGCGATGCGATCCCAGATCTTCAATTACTTGAAGATTTGAGCTTCGCGGGGAGGTGAAACTGACCTCTGCCACCTCTTGAAAATCCACCTCTGCCTCCTCGATCACCACCACGTCCTCCGCCAAATCCACCACGACCTCCGCGGTCTCCGCCGCCACGACCTCCTCTGGGAGTGTATGCCATCTCTGCTTTTGTTGTAGGGAAACAATTGAGATGCAGGTGATGTTGCTGTGTCGAGCTCGAATTTTTGGAAATTTTATTTTTTAGCGACTCGAGCTCCCACCAATTGGCGGCGGCAAGAAGATGGTGCGCACGTGATGCGCTAGTTCATTTGAAGAACTGACTTCAGCGGAGCGGCCTTTTTATTTTCCGCCATCGTGAACCTCGACTCACCGTTTATGTTTCTCACCTTGTCCAAATATTTCGATTCTTCCTATGCGGATTCTGCTCATCGTCATGTACCATTTCTTATCAGACCTACGAGTCGGTCTTGGCAATATATTCTTCACCGCACCGCTTTGCCGGCTCTGAGCATCGTCGGCCGCATGGAGATCTTCAAAGTCTGCGACACGAATCTTTCACCGGTGAGAGTCAGGGTCAATAATACGATCATTATGACCATCATCCAAACTTTCGAGCGCATCAATGAGATGACTAGCCCGGTTTGTCGTGCCATCAGTTCAGACACTATGAAAGGCATTGTTGCTCCTTCGTCACTACTGTCACCATGAGGCAGATTCAAGCGTTTTTATTCTTCCTCATCATTTGGCCTTATTCAACCGTGATTAAAGTCCTATCCAGTGACAGTTCGTGATGGATCATGCTATTCCTCCCCGCAAGTTGGCATCTCCGCATCACTCTCAATAGCGCTCAGCCCCAAACCATTCCAGCGACGAGTGTCATGAAGACATTCCCATCGCACAAGCATCATCGTGGCTTAGAGCCTTGTTGCGACTGACTCTTCATCCTGAAAAGGTCAATGACCCGGTCGTTTGTTCCGAATTTAGCTCGGGACTAAACATGATTAGATGCGTCTGGTCATTTGTATGGTTAGTTCGGAGAATTTTATTTCAAATCTTTATCAGATCGATCATGCCAATATAAGGTTTGATCATCCGAAACGAGTTATCTCTCACCGTCTTTGTCGCGAAATATCCATCCATTATTCGTTGAGACCTGTCAAGTTTCGGCGGAGTCTCGTGCAGCACAGGGGTTCATCCCGCCAAACCTCCGAGCACCGACGTTTCATCCGTCCAACTTCCTCAATTGGTCAATTCTTGTTTAAAGTCAATTATTCAACCGGCCTCCTGCCATCCGTTCTTCACATCAGGCTGCCCCTATGGGATGGTGTCAGTGCATTGACAACATCAGACAAGTTAAAAGCTTTCCAGCCTGACTTGGCCTCATGCTCGGATGGCTTTTCTAGCTGGGAAACTAACCCAGAACGGACCTCTTCCCTGCTCTAGTCCACTCAACAAGCCTTAGTGGGGCGCATTAAGCTTAGAGAACCAAGAGAGAAAGTCTTGGAAGGGGTTCACCCACGTCTGGAATAAGTCTAAGTCTAATAAACTCAGTTGCCGGGGAAGGGACCATGAACGGAAAATGATGGATCCGAATGGATCAAACCAGAGCATGAGAACTTTGAAGTCAAGTATAAGAGCATGGCCAACTTCTTCTTGCCGTTTCCCATCAGCACCACTTCCATCTTCTTCAGTGCCCACCAACTCAAACTTTCATTCTTTTCACGAGCGCCCCAGCGGCCGCCACAATCCTTACAAACAATCATTAGGTTTTAAAATATCGTCTTCGCTCTCTACAATCATGCTCTTCAACACAGTATCCGTTCTCGGCCTTGCCGCAGTTGCTGCTGCTGGTCAGTCTTTCGAGGGATGGTTTGAAAACACAGTCTAACATATTGCAGCACCATTCACCCCAGAGGCTCGTGAAGTTTCAGTACGGGAAGCTATCACACCTGCTGTGCGGGGTATCACCTGGTCTCCTCGCTCTGTTCAGCCAAGAAATAAGCTCGGCAACAGTTTGAACAGCTTCAGCAGCAACACGATCATCGAGACTGAGACTATCACGATCCTTCAACTCCAATCGCAGTCACAACTGGAGGCACAGCAACTTCAGCTCGAGATTGAGCTTACCCAAGCCATCCAACAGCAACTGCTCGCCCAACAAGAGTTACTATTTGCCATCGACAACATCCGGACGAACACATTCAACAACATTAACAACAATGTGGTGCGTAGCTTTGAATGACTGAAAGAGGTTTTGACTAATACTTTCTCAGAACACCGTGGTTGTTGTTGTGACCGAAGTCATCGACAACCGGAACAGCGGCAACCGAAACACTCGCTACCTCGCTCGCCAACTGCAATCGAACCCTCAAATCGAACAGCAAGTCTTCGTTGTCGTGCAAGACCAAGCCTCTATGACGATCTCCAACAACATCCCATCAAACGTGGTCGCTTCCGCCCAAGCATCCGGCACTGCCTTCGCCACACCAGGCATGGGTTCCTACACCCCCGGTGGATCCGTCAGTCTCAATGCTCAAGGCATTAACCTGCTACCGTCTGGTGTTGCTAGCCCGCAGTTCAGCAATGCGCAGCAGTTCACTGATCCCGCGATCATTATCCAGCAGAACCAGCAGGTGTTCGTCACGAGTCAGCAGAACCAGAACTTGTTCTCGGTGACGCAGGTTACTGAGGTCATCAACTGAGCTGTCTGATGCGAAAGCTATTTCTGGATGTTTTGAGATGGGATGACTAGTAGATGAGGAATGCATGACAGTCCGGAGTTGCGGTGCAATCACGCTGGAGAACTGCGGGAGTTGCGCATTGTGTTCGATCACACATGACATCATGCTTGTAATTATGTTTTTGTAAATACTGATGACGGCTGGGAGGAGTTTAAGGGTAGAGGAGGATGGATGGGTTGGTGGGACTGGGAAACTCTAGGACTGTCTACGGTAGAACCGGACATGACTAGTCGGTCTGGGAGCTGGGAGGTTTTTTTGATACCTGAGGTCCAATGCAAGAATGGATTTGGTTGCATGATTTTTTTCTGACTTGAAGTGAGGTGGTGTGAGGTGGTATGATGCTAAAATGCGGCGGTTTGAGACCTGTAGTTGAAAGATGCCGCTGTCAGCAGTGACAGGGAGTGCGGATGCGGGGGAACCGAACCCCTGGTGGACTTGGTTGTGGCATAAGGTTTGGTCAATGCATTGTGTGATGCTTGACTAGACTTCGGATCTCGTCTCAGGTGGGGTCGGACGATGTGACAAGGCTTTGAAGATTAGATGGCAGCTGGTGTGCCGGCGTTTCAGAGTGCAAGACCCACTTCATGCTGAGAAGCTCTTGCGGTTTAAAAGACCTTATCAGATCCGTAACTGACTGAGCTCGCGGCGAAAATCTTGGGCAATTTGCTAGGAATTTCTACCGATCCAAAGGATAAACAAAATTCCATTCTCATTTGACTTTGGGTATTTTATTGAAACGTGTTGGGCTTGAGACGACGGGCAGGAGTCTGAAGGAATTGAACCAGTCATAACCCTAAGTTCTTCCCGCTCGTGAACTACAAATTTGAAATTTTAGACATCCAGAAGTGAGGCGGGCAAAATGGTGATGCAACGTAAATTTGTTGGCCTCCGCTTTCTGTAGCTGGGCGTAGGTCTCAGAATGCCAGCCAATGAACTGAAAAGTGAGGTTAGAGTTTGTATGAGCGAACTTCAAAGACTCTACTGCTATCATCTCTTCCATTTTGAGTTTCCATGACTTCAACTCTAGATAGAATATGATCTTGACCTTGAATTATAACACCCGCCAACCCTCACGCGAGACTTGAACGAGTTGCCGAATCGGTTTGGAATTTTCGATTCCACGAAAGGATCGATTTTTTCTTTATATTTAACGTCCTCTAAGGATATGGACTATCGCCGGTGGCGTTGAGAGGCTCACCTTTTGAAGCGCTTTATTTTCATGTCTATGAGCGTAGAAGTGAGTTCAAACGAATGTAATTACAGTCCATTCAGCCTTCCACACCCCTCAATGCTTTGAAAAGGGCGCTCCTCTTTCCAGCCGAGAATCTCGTCCCAGACTGTAGCTTGATAATGACAGCCGTTGAACACGCCAACCCGACGAAACTTTCTCTGCGTCTGGTCTACGGATTCCAAAATCAAACCAGCTACAGTGCCCACGACCCAGTCTGGCTCATACTTCGTCGGTGCCTGCAATGCTTTATACCCATACGAAGATAGCGGCACAAACAATGGCACTAGGTGGTACTGATTCAAATTCTTCTTGAGATGCGGCTCGTCATCAAAATCAGCTTCGAATTGTTCAACACTGCTGGGAATAGGTTGAGAACGCTGATGTATGTGTTCTACACACTGTTCCCGTTCAGGTGCGGCTACATCCGGAGGGGAGAATAGATTCACAGAAAAGAATACGGGGGCTGGCACCTGATTTCGAGAGAGTTCGTCTGCAATTGGAACCTACACATCGGAATCCCCGTCATCTTCCTTTCCTTCAACACAGATTCAAAGCTCGAGCCAACAGGCAACCACG
>AYLM01002277.1:0-16035 GCA_001625345.1 Cairneyella variabilis
ACATATTATGGTTATCCCGCCTCTAGGGAAGTAGATAAAATTTGACCAAAAGGATCGTCTCCCTGAAGCGAGATTAATGACTTTTCAAACGCCGCGATAGGTAACAGTAAATTGAAATCTAGCATTGGCGAATCAGACGTGAGGTATTTTCAACGGTAGCTCACACAAGCGTCAAGAGACGCTCAAGACCATGACGGAACTCTGTAAATCTTGGGGCGGTAGTCTTGTTTTACCCTCAGTGCCTACCCTCCACATAAGCTGTCTGATCAGGTCCTTGCTCCAGAGTCCTGCTAGATATTTGTCACGATAACTGGGTTAATATTTTCTAGCAACTCCAGATACTGGCACAAGTTTGTCCTCCTCTTTCGCGAGATTGGCGTTGGAGTATCTCTCTACTACGTCAAGCCAAAATCTTGAGTTGCACTCGAGGCTTTTAAGACAGTCAAACTCTTGAAAGTCACATCGCGTTCCCAAATAATCTAGTTCGACCATCTCCGGCAGCGGTGGTTGCGAGGTTGAGTTCCGAGCTGGTGTACACTTCTGCCACTAAAGATGCTTCCACTTGCCAGTCCCGACTGCAGTTTTGGATAATACGTAAGGAGTCTATCCATATATATCTGAATCCGAGTCGATTCACTGCTACAAACGCATATGTGAAGGTTTTTTGGCAAGGCTTCGAGAGGAATGCTCCTCTGAAAGATCTCCAGGCCGTCTTTCTGAAGTGTCACGATTGGTAAAGAACCCCAGCAATGGCTTAACGTGCAATATGAATAATCGGAGCTGGGCCCCTTGGGTAAGCATAAAACCGGATGTATCCCTGAGCCGCTTGAGCCAAGATCAATAAGCCTGGTGGGGAGTCTCTGTTGATTCATGCGACAGGTGTGGGTGCGCTGACACCGACGAAGCCAAGACGTTACAATATTCCAGTTCAACCCAAAATCTAACGAGTTGGAGGCGAGAGCTTGAGAGTTTATGGGTAGGTCTGATGTAAGGTAGTGTCAGCAAGTCTATTCTTGGTCAAATTTGATTCGAGCTATGAATCTTGCCCGCAACTTTGTTCAGCCAAACATATGCAGGCACCATCAACCACCCCTGCCTGAACTCAAGTTCATATCTGTGATGATCCTTGGATACGACTCCATGGCCGCCGTAACGTTGAGACTCAAGGTCATATTTGTCGCACTTCTTGGTAACTCCGAGCTGAAGGATTCTGTAACCCTTCTGTCGGAGCTTTTCCAAATCGTATGGTGCCAGTCTCGGGGGGGTGGTGGAGGGAATGGGGCAAAATTCACACCCTATCTTAATCCGATCCGGGGTTTGATAATCATAGCCCGAGATCCATAGACTATAGTGAGCCGGAGTTACAGCTGGCTCCAGGGCTTTCGATATGGCTAATGGTATCAGTTCGCAACAGCGGCACAGGCCAGGCTCCGTCGTGATACTTTCCATATCGGTGCTTGGCAGACAGATTGTTCGTAATATGAGTCGTATTTTGACAGTTGACTATATGTGGTACTGATCACTTACTCATTGTGCGCTGATGAAAGGTGAGGATATTGCGATGTGGTGAGGCCCATGTGTTTCACCGTTGCCTTATGAGGAAGGCTTACGAGCTCTGCCTGAATACGAAATACGAAATCCCGCAAAATATCCAGAAAGCTTCACCAGTCTTGAATATACAGGCTATTCAACTTCCATCTCGTTCTTGGGCTGATGGGCAGCGCTTTGAAGCAAGCTATTGGCTTTTTATGTTAGAAATCCTTGCTGAATCTCGAGACCGATTTCAAAGATGTGAGCCTGACAGGTAAAAAGATAATGCCCAACCACATCAGAAATTGATTGAAAGCTCAACAAGGAGTTCTGACCTCTTTCTTTTCGGTAACATAAGATCCAGACCAAATCCATTCGGCCATCCCGCACCATCCCGCAATACTCGCACAAACTCTCGCCCAAACTCACGTGATACCCCCCGTATTACCCCGGAAAAAGGACCGATTGAGTTTAGCGGGCAGTCCGACAAACGCCGGAGATGAGCGATGGGCGCGAACGTCATCATGGAACATAAAGCAGGACCGACTCCCAACGGGTGAGGGGATGAGGACAAGACCGACTGTCCAGCTTGATGTTGGATACCCAACTCTCACACGATTATATCTTCAATCTACAGACACACCAACTCTCAACACAATACAATCTGCAACCCTTCAAGCTACAGGCTAAGCACACGATCAGCTCACAGCTTGTTGATGCCAGAGATCACGAACGAACGAACGGCGCTGCTCAGCCGAATAACGTAACACCAACTGCAAACGAACACACCACACCTAGCACACGACAACCTCATTCCTCTCCAACGCTCTCAGCAACCATCTGAACAACAAAACAACCCGCAAACATGGCAATCAAAGACCGTTTCCGTCGCGCAATTGGCCGTTCCGAGCGCTCATCCTCCAACTCCTCCGCAGACAACACCCAACCCTCCACTGCCGGCGGAACCGGCACCGCAACACCAATCGCTCCCCTCCAACACACATCCACTGCCCCCTTATCCTCAAACAACGGCGATTCCAGCCTGCCGGCCATAACACTTACAAAAACATCCTCTCGGCTCTCGAAGACGCTGACTTGGGGAAGTAAGAAAACAAGACAAGAGAGGGAAGAAGAGAAAGCGAGGAGGAAGTTAGAAGAATGGGAGAAATGCGATGAGCGCGAGTGGGCTGCGCCTACGTCAAGAAAGAGCAAGAAAATGTGTAAGCAGCATCAGGATTTGTTGCGGCAGTTTCAGATAGGAAGTGGGAGTGGAGGTTCGTTAGGGAATGCGCTGGGGAGGAAGAGTCTGGATGGGAAGAGGAGGTGGAGTGGATGGAGCATGGGGAGTGCGATTAGTCCAGGGACGAGCAGGGTGAATAGTGTTGCTGGGAAGCATGGGAATAAGGTTGCGAGTGTGGGGAACAACGAGATGGCGGGGTTGGATAGGGTTGTGACTGGGTCTGACACTAGGGGAAGTAGGGCGGAGGCAGCGGCGACCGCGAGTGTTTCTGAGGAGTAGATACGGCCGAGAATCATGACTGTTGGGAGCCACGACACCGGCTTTGAGAACGACCTGTATGATTTGGGATGGGATACCTGTACCAATATGGATCTTGGGAGGCGTATATATGGGATGGGCAACCTCAGACGAAACAGAATGAGCTTCACGGATGAATTCACGAGATGGGATACGGTACACAAAATCGGAGGCGTTAGTTACAATATTGCATGTATTGTTCGAAATTTCAGCATATTCAAACAGTCAGGTTGGAAGTGCTTGCGGAAGTGAAGTCCGCGTAAAAACATCCTCTGATTGAGTTCAACGCCACTTCGGAGTATTCATTCTGGTGCAGTCGCCAAAAGTTGCTTGACGTTCCTTGTCACCTCTTATTGCCTTGGCAAATGACCGCTTATCCTAGCTGGGGTCTGGTGGTTCGTGTAACCCGCGGTTGAGCACTTGAAAGATGCATTTCAGCCCCTTAAAACATGCCGGCTGCTTGCAGATATCCAAGTCTGCCATGATATGTGAGTCAAGAAGCTGCGAAAGCTGCTGTTCCCCGGGGGGTAGAGACAGGATTGATGAATTCGGTCCTGGATAGAGATGACTCCTGCTGCGTTGTCGAGTAGGTCAAGGCGGCGTGAAGGCCTAGAGCGCGTGGTTTGCATTGCAGGCAACCGCGCTACATTAGGAAGAGATAGGATGACGCTTGGATGAGTGCTGAGCAGGAAGTCTGTGTTGCTGAGTTTCTTTTTCCTCTCTGTGGGAAATATTTCGTGTCCGTTTCTGCGTTGATCAAGTAGGTCACGTTCGTGAATCGAACCTATCGAGATTGATAGGTTGTCCGTGAATATCTAAGTTCTTCGAGTCCGGGCAGGGTGGCACGAGACGTCGGCAAACCCTCGCATGCATTTACTGCTCGTTGATCTGATGCCAGCCTATTTGATTTGTTTCGTGGCAGAATCCAGACTCGATGCTTGCGGCAAGCCAAGGTAGTCAACCGAGGAAATCCGCCGACTCCCGACTCGAAAGTGTGTCCAATAGTCTTCCAGTCCTTCCATTTTTGGATACAAATCTTTGCAATATCAAGATTTTCTGATAACACGGGTGATTGCTGACGAAAGTTCCTCGCCAGGATATCTGGTCTCTGGCGGCGCTCAGGTGGCGTATGGTAGTGGCAAGACGGTATTGGAGCCACCAAGTGACCGCTACGTGTGTGGAGATCCGCGTAAGAGTCTTTCACTTTTGCGTGATGGAGTGAGGAGCAGACCGTGATGAGGAAGGGAAATAAATGGGTTCCTATTCGTACACGTGACGTACATTGAAGTGTTCATGTTGGAAAGTCTGACGTGTAAGTCGTGAGATCGTCAAGCGGGCAGAGAGAAGAGTATGCACGGGAGCCGCTGTCCCAAAGGCCGCAGGATGCGAGTACCGCGCCTCTGACCATGCTTTTGTCTCTCTGTCATTGCACATGCTCCTTTGAGATTATTCGCATCTCTCCCTCGAGTCTGAGGTGGCACGGCCACCTCTGCTGAAAGCTTCGACTTGCGGCGCGATCCCAATGAATTCTGTGGAATAAGATGTCGTAAGGCTTGACATGTTCAGATTCAGAGACTGGAGGTTCTTTTGACTGAGAGACATGTATGGGGTAACGGCTAGAGAAGAGGCTCAATATAATATCTTTGAGACTTGGTTTCCAATGCAATAATACTTCATCAATGATTGAGGAGGGATGAATGGGTTGTGCTCACCTCCGCTTGGAACTTTCCATTAGAGAAGCCTAAGTGAACTCGACGGGGCCCTGACCTACTTATTATGGCCAGACAACAACACGAGACACTCACATTAGCGATCTGGGCTTCTGAAACCATTATTCACGATCTGAGATCGAGATGTCTGAGGTTTGATGAGGGCGTATCTCCGGACCAGCCGCCGTCCACCTCGGCTTGAGCATTATTAGGTCGAAAAGGCGAAGTGGGGGATTCTTTGAGCCCCAAAAAGGTGCCTCACATGCTTGGATAATTGGCGATTCAGAAACTCCACGAGAGTCTAGAAATTCAAATCGTGAGACTCAAGTTCAAACCCGGCGATGTACAGCTGATCTGGACCAGTCAAGGCTGATGCGAGTCTCGGCTGTTCAACGTGCCATCAGCAGATGACATGAATTCGAGACCGGTCTAGGTGGATCTTGGCGGATTTTCTCAGAAGGTCCAAATATCTTCTTCGACGGATGGGTAGCCACTGCTTGAACATTGTTCCCATGCCTCTTCACATGTGGAAATGAAGATCGAGACAACGGTGGGACGCAGTGTGGTCTCATGCAGAGATTTTATGCGGACTCAAAATATGATATATGATGAATAACAGTCTTATAATTCCATATGAAGACCCAAGTTTCTACCTCCATAGACCAAATAAGTGATTAGAGAACTCATCATGGAACCGTCAAGTGACAGTGCCATGGAAGTTTTCCGGGGAAAGTCCGGCCATGGCCTTTTTCAGTGGATATCGTAGTCAGTCGGGAATTTCTGTTCTCGGAGATGGCCCGATATCGTGGAGGTTCAGATTTTGGAGTCGGATCTAGCTTAATTTCAGTGGTGCGGTGAGAACAGATGAACATGCAGATATCGAACGGGCCGAGACGTCCAAGGTATCGATGCTGTGGCTGGTCTTTATCCCCTATGGAGAGGGCTCCGGTCAGCTGTGTTGCTTCTGTTATGGTAGTCATGTGACCTCGTCTGCCTAGCGCGCCCGCCCTCTAGCTAGATCTCTTAGAGGCTCCCCTCCTTCTTTCCTCTTCTTTTTTCAGGTGTACCAATACTGGAGACCACTGCATCATCACTCATCTTGTGTCGCCTTTGCCGGGGACCCTGTTTGTGACAATAGTGCCTTACATTATACTTCGGCTTCCGAATTTAGAGCCCGAAGCTGCCAAAGCGGATCTGTGACAAAATAGTCCTTCCCTCTCGGTATGTTGTACTGTTAAATGCTTTTTCTCTGTGCGAAGACGCCGTGGATTGTTTGCTCACCATAGCGAATAGCAGTCTGAAAGATTTATCTTTTCCTAGGATTATCGTTGGACGAGATGCGATGAACCTAGCACGGCGAATGCGAGACGGGCTGGATCAAGCATAGGAAGCCATCGAATCTTGCTGTGTATCGAGCGTTCCCAGCGTCTCGCGCATAGCGGTGTGGGGACTCAAGGTTGAGCGAGGCGATGCCATTAGACGGGTGAAATGTATGACTTAACCGGGATCATGCACCGTGCAGCTGCACATGGATTTATATGTCTCGTGTGTATCATTCGTGGCGGGCGAAGAATAAATAAGTGTACATGCTCGAGGACAGAAATAGAAGAAGAGGCTGGAGCGAGTCTTGAAGGTTGAGTTCTTGAGGGAATCGTCACAGGAGCGAGCGAGACTGCTACTCGTAGGGCTAATCGACTCTGGGGGGAAGGGGGGGAGGGGGGCTGAAGTTTCTCCGCGGCGTCGTCGTCGTCGACGCCAAACTCGGGATATCAGTGGGGAAGCCGCTGATGGTGTGTGAGATCACTATTTGCTTTCGATTATCACATATCCCCCCGGCTGGCATTTCGCTACAGCTTTTAATATTGTGGGGGGACAGGGTTTCCTAATCAATCTGATAGCTATTCGGATCAGCTGTTCGGATCAGCTATTCGGATCAGTTATTCGGATCGGCTATTCGGATCGGCTCATGCCTGGCTGTTAAGGCAGACCGCGTACGCCAGCCGAGGGATATACAACACATTACGTACTCTTAAGTTCGACGCAGTGCCACAGTCATTGAACACCGTCTCCAGTGCTCCACGAACCGGGGTTAAACGCAAGCAGAGCATAGGCCAGCAATCTCACCAAAAGCTTTGTGCGACGCACTCCCTGGAATGTACCGCTCCACCTGACGTGATTGCTCTCGAGACAACCAACCGGGCGGGCTGGCTGGCGTTCTTCTCAATGCCTGCCTCATCACGGTTTCCGGGTTCTCGGAATTTGCGGGTGCGCTCCCCGCGGGACGGCGATTCAGGGTCTGCCTTAGTTCGACAGGGTGGAGTGTATTATTGGCGCCTTGCAGTACTTTTCTAGAAGAGAAGACTCGATAGGTAGGGCGTCCTCCACAGCCCGGGATGTTGCAGCCACAGCTTCAGACGACACCCTTGTTACTTTATTATCTCTCTCGCCTTCGAGAGCGAAAAGCGGGTAAGGTGACATATTAAAACTCGTGTAAACGTGGGGTTCACACATTCTGGCTATGATCTCCAGTTACACATACACACGCCACTGTTCAGAGTACAGCAGCGCATGTCAACCCAGGGTCCAAGAGTTAGGGTAGTTCCATGATCAAGGGTCATCTGCAGTCCAGCTCAAGGATACAGCCGCGTTCAAGGACGCTCTTCTCTTCATTAGGCATCTGGGCCCGTCTAGACACAGGATACAAAGGTCCGATTTTTCTTCAAGTCGCAGCTCGAGACAAAATCGCTTCCTTGCAGGTCGACAAATAGTCCTCCACAAACAGCGGTGTCGATTTGCCGCCTGTCCGCTTTTCTTCATGGTTACACACAAGCAACAGCAAGAGTAAACCCTCTCCTCCTGTTAAATTTCTGTCACATTTTCAACTTCCTTTTTCCTTCTACCCTTCAGCCGTTCTGCTTCTCGATGTTGTTGGGGAAGACTCGAACGGGATGAAGTAGGCTGTTCAGCCATCTCTTTTCACTGGATGCAGATCATTGATAAGTAGTATGTTGCCGCCGTAGTACTACTGGGCCGAGAGCTCAGCACTTCGCTAGTTTTGGAAAGTCTGTTCGCTCGTTATATTGAAACAAAACACCGTTTAGGATGGCTCCAGTACGACCAGGCGACGAGACTGGACTGTACTATATCCTCATTGCTGGACTACCATGGCAGTGTTCGTGGCAAAAGCTGAAGGATTTGGCAAGGAATACTCAAGCTGATGGATCACACATCAATGTCGATCATGCTTTCGTCAATCCTGAGTCAACAGATGGTTGGGTGAGGATTAAAGGAAAGTCTGACTTCCACAAGGCACTTGGTAAGTCCACCTATGCTAAGCTCAATTTTCGAACTAAGCACTAAGCAGCACACTTGAATGGTGGCATCCTCGATAATCGCTCCTTGATTGCAGACGGTCGCAACGAAACCCAAGAAACCCATATTCCACATCTAAATGTAACGAGTCTCAGAGTCTCCCCCAGCACGACCAGACCACAAGGGTAGTGCACTAACGCATGAATCATATCAGTCCCCTTTAAATCTGTATTCAAGCCAAGACAGTGGATCCCAACTGTCATACTCTCCTCAAGATACTTTCACGGAGGTAAGATACCTTTATCTCGCACTTGTCCTGCTTGATCATTTCTAGTGGTCCTATCAGCAAGCTCAAGTTGAACAGGAAAACTACTCGCCAATCTCACCTGTCTTTCCGAATCCTATTTCTCAATATAACTCTCCTACTTTCGAAACCCCGACGGCTCACTATCCAGTGAATCAACCAGTCGACTATTTCTCTCGCTCTGCTCCTCTGGGCATGTATTATGCTGGCAGTGTCACAGTTCAAACACCAGTCTACATGCAGCCTCCTCAACCTGTGTATATGATACCCGTCGCCGCCTCGCCAACCTATGGTCCACCCCCCAGCACAATCTATTCCCCTCCTTTAACCGCCAGCGGAAGCTCCGCCAGTTCAATAACCGGGCAGGTCATTGAGACTGAGGCGAGAAAAATCATCATCACACAGCTGCCACACAACCTCAGCGATAACAGTCTAAAAGATCTGCTCTACCGCGCTGCCACGTCTTCAAAATCCAAGTCCCGATCTCCTAGCACAAATGACGGTCAACAGCACGTTCAATACTGGGAGATTGCCAGACACTCGGATGGGAAGCAGAAAGGGCACGCATTCGCTGTCTTCGAATCTCACCATGTTGCGAAACGAGCTGTGAAAGCGCTGGATCGACTCAAATACCACAATAGAACATTGCAAGCTAGATTCGCGAAAGAGGGCGTCGAGGTTGCCTCAAATATCAGTCGGTCCTACGACTCACATTCAAGCCTGAGCGAAGTGATGGATCAAGGGAAGTATGAGACAACTCCACCTCCGTCTGCGACTTGCTCTGATAGACGGCGGGACTCGATCAGCGTCTTAAATATGGAAAGACTATCGTTGTCGTCTAGCGGATTCGCGGGATCCCCCGATGCTGATAGAGGAAATTGGGAAAAGACGACAAAGGAGAGCGAGAGCGAGGGTGATCACGACCGAATAAATGACACGGAGCGGAAATCGAGGGGAAAGGAGGTGGAGAAATTTCGAGCAAGAGGGACTCCTGCCGTTGCCGATGGCAGTCTAGGACGGGGGAAAAGGCAACACAAGCGTTGATTATGGCTGGCTAAAGAATTCAGACTGCGTCGCAAATGATCGAAGGCAGTTTGGTGAAAATATAAATACAGAAAAGCAAGGTGTTTTGGGGGTCGATCATCTCAGCTCAGCAATTTGGCGGAAGCTTGAGGAGAGGTTCCTTGTAATGACTTACGAGTTCTATATAGGATTATTATATCTAGCAAACTCTATGGATAGAAACGAAGACTTCGATGCTGCTCCAGAATTCATTTCGATCGTTTTCTTGATGGCGGTGACACAAATTCAACCCTTGCGAAGATCTCGTTTGGAGTACTCAGCCACCCGCAACCCCACCACAGAATACCCACATCTCCACAACATCATCCGAAGAGCAAAAGACTTCGTTTTCATCTCTCTCTCTCTCTCTCTCTCTCTTCTCTTGATTAAGTTTCGAAGTATCTTCATTGCATTTACCCTTACGCTGATAGCCGTCTGTACTGCAGTACAACCGTGCAAATCGCCCCACTTAATCGCGACGTCGATGAAACAGCTTCAGGCTGAACAAGATTTCCTCTGTCAGGCCGCGCTGTCCCTGCCCTCGACTGAACTCAATTCATCCTTCTGTCTTCTTTTGTCTCTGTTCTCACTCAATAATTCTTCCTCAAAATCTCACTCTCCTTCTATTCTTCCCTTTCCAATATGGCGCCTTGTCAGACAACGGCGCGAAGCGTTTCCTCGTTACATCATCGCCGTTGAGACGAGCTGCCACCAGCTACCGCGTCTGCAAACGGGAGCCTGCAGCCCCATCTCCCACAAAAGTTCTTCCTCCACTATTTTTTTCAGACGAGACAGTGTCACTGCTACACACAACGGGTTCGCGCACATGTCTGCCGTTCCTTGAGTCCGCCACTTTCGTTCGAGGTCAACCACATTTGTTTGCATGTCAGAAGAGGATATAGTACAGAGAGGAAAGGGCGAATAAGGAAGGAGCAACAATGGCTGCCGTGATGTCACTCTTTGATTTGACTCGTCGCTCGCGGCAGTCTCTTGTCATGGCAGTTGCGTTCGTGTCTTTGATCATGATTTGGTCGTATGCCTTCCTCGTCCCCGAGTACTCACGTCCCATTCCCGGCGCCTCGGTCATGTCTGCAGCCCTCAGAGCTGGCGCTGGAGCGAAGCAGACCTACGAGAGTGTGGCTACTGGAAACAGTGGACCGAAGATTGAGACCCTGGATCTGGGATACTTGGAGCAGTACATACATACGGATCAATTCGACTATGCGCGGAGAGTCATCAAGACGAAGCTTGTGTCTAGTACTGGAGCCAAGGTTGGAGGTAGAGACAGAAGTACCTTAACTCGGATCAACGAGACGTTGTTTGAGGAACCGCAGACGCTGTCCAAAGACAATTTGACTGCAGTCTCCATCAAGACGCCCGCCATTCTCGACCTCGAAGTCCCTCGATCGCCGGAAGTGGATACAAGCATCATGTCCTTCGGCATGGCGACCAAGATCCCTCGACTCCGCGAATCGATCCCCCAATTGGTGCACTGGCTGGCAGGAACCTCGATCCCACTCCACGTTATCTCACCTCCACACGACGACGACCTGACACTCGAGCGCGAGATCAAAGCCCTGGGCATCAACGTGACTATCAATACCTCCGACCTTCCCTTCGCAAAAGCATACTTCAGCATCATCAAACAACTCTACGATTCCCGCACACCAAACACGAAATGGATCGTCATGATGGACGACGATACTTTCATCCCATCTCTGCCATATCTCGTGCACCATCTCGAGCGACAATACAACTCCAACGACGAAGTCATGATCGCCGCAACCTCTGACAACATCCGGCAAATTCACAATTTCGGCCTGATTCCCTTCGGCGGCGGCGGTATTTTCGTCTCCCTACCACTCGCTAGACGCCTCGTACAACCGCACATCTGGTCCAAATGCATGGAAATCGGTCGTGATCAAGGAGACGGTATCGTGAACGACTGCTTGAACGAGTATACTGACATCCGACCCACGTTCGACGGCGGCTTAAACCAAATGGACATCAACGGCGATCCATCAGGGTTCTTCGAGTCCGGACGCCGCATGTTGACCGTACATCACTGGAAAAGCTGGTTCAACGTTAACGTGCCGATGGCTGCCAATGTCTCAAAGTCCTGCGGTTACGAATGTGTGTTCCAGCGCTGGAGATTCGACGATAATATCGTTTTGAACAATGGATATAGTATCAATGAGTATCCGCAAGGCATTGATGGCGGCGCAGAGACCAGAGACGAGGATTTGCATGAGGGTATTGATTTATTTGGCGTGGAGAAGACGTGGGACGGTGATAAGCATAGATTTATGCATAAACTCGGCCCATTGAGGGAGAAGTTGAGTGAAGAGAAGAAGAAAAGTTTCATGTTGAGGGAGGCGACTGTTGTTGAAGATGTGGGTGTTAGGCAGGTATATAGTGAGTTTCCGAAGTGGGCGAATGATGAGTTTGTGGGTGAGGATAGGGTTGTGGAGTTGTTGTGGTTGTTTTGAGGAATATCCTAGGAGTCTAGACGGCTTTCATTTGGATATTGGCGTATCTTTCGCATATAGATACAAATACCAGTGGCGCCAAATGGCTGTACAATGCCGAAAGATTGGGCGGAGTACATGTTCAAGATTTCGGCGTTCTGGCTGGTCGGTTCGCAAGGGGAAAGGGCACATATTTAGCATATCAGCAATCATTGATAGATCAGAAGGTCAATCTCAAAGTCCTGGGTTATTCACGGGTTTTTTTATGCAGATGACCTCGACGTCCGCTTCCATAAGTAGAAGTATCACTCAATTCAAGCATATCTTAATTCTATCATAAACTGAACAAGAAGTTAGCAAGAAGTTTCCAGGAAACTCATTTCGCTATAATACTATTTTCACAAGCCAACTCCAACAAAATATCCGTTGGTCAATTCTCGCAATGCACGATCTAATTCTTCGCCGTCCTCAGAAATTTGTTTTCCAGCAGATTTTGTGAAGTTCCAAGGCTCGAAGGGTACCAGGTCTGGTTCGCAGAGTGTATCTGGTGGCGGCAATGTTCCATCCTGGAAGTAAGCTCTGATGGTTTGTGCTGTGCAACGAGAGGGACCGGAGAGAGAGGTATGCCCATATGAGTTCTGCACCATCACCACCGAACCCGGGAAGCCTTTGGCATTTTGTACGGCGCTGCGGTATGGCGTTACGTTGTCACCGCTATTGGCGACGAAGAGCATTGGATGCGATGTGTTGCCTTCAAACGGTCCTGTTCCTACCTATCAGCATGCTGCACTTCAACTTCTGATAGATGAATCATTTTCAAATAGGACTAGATACTGACCATCAAACCTCCACTTGGCCTCAACACTCCACCCCACACACCCGAGAGGCATACTCGCCATCGTCGCTCCCGCGCTCTTGCTCATATTAACCAACGCCTCGACATAAGATCCAAACTCCTCTACATCATCTTTCATCCTCGCAGCGTCAGAGCACATAATCGCTTTACTAGCGTCCGCTGAACCTTCAACTTCTGGTAATTCCGGTGTCGGATCTAGTGGCTCTCCATCATATCTCGCATTACATAAAGGCAACTTATCGCCTCCCTGAGACGCCAGATCCAAGAATGGTCTTCCATCTCCGGACTCTAGTGCGGCAAGTGCCTCAGCTAGAGCAGGGAAGAGTACAAGAGGTCGGTAGAGAGCGCTAGCGATGGATTTGCGGACGAGTGAGTAGGTGATGAGTTCTGGTCTCGTGTTGCCGACATTTATAGTTGAGGATGAAGGCACTATCACGGGATGAGTTTTGAGTTTTGATAGAAGAGATGAGAGACGGGATTCGATGAATGCTGGGGTTGCGGAGTAGAATGCGCAGAGAGAGGGGCCCGCCCTGTGGCAGTATGTATAGAAGGAAGATATGACGGCGTCGGTGTCGATGACAAAGTGGGTTCCGCGGCCGGAGACGTATTCGAGGGCGTCGACGTTGCCTTTCATTCGGTCAATCTTCCGTCTCCCTCAAACTCTCAAAATTATCAACACAGAAGGTGAAGAGGAAGTGTCAAGTACCATCATTTACCATCCGTCCCACCCTCTCCGGAAATAAACTCGCAAACGTCACTCCCAAGAAAGTCCCATAACTAAATCCCCAATACTTCAACTTCTCCTCACCCAATTTCTCCATGATATGGAGCATATCCCTCGCCACGCTCGCCGTACTCACGAACTTCCCAATCACGTGTTCGCCTGTCCCGATGACAGAAGTGCATTGTTGGGAGAATGCTTTCGCGTGTGCATAAGAATCGTATAATGCTCCTGGATGAGTATCAAGAACGGGAGGCTCTTGTATATCCCAGATTAGGGAGGATGCAGTTGGTTTTGAGGAATTCCAGCAGGAGATGGAGGGTGTGGTGGCTCCTACGCCGCGGGGGTCGAAGGAGATGATGTCCTAGAATTTTGAGTCAGCGAGTTTGAAAGGAAAAGGACGAGTGCTGGAGGGAACTCACGTGGTTCTTCCCAACGACTGATTGGTAATACGGAGCCAGATGCTTGATAAACCATATTCCTGAGCCGCCGGGTCCGCCTGGGTTGATGAAGACGGGACCGGCATAATTCTCACGATCTGTGGCGTTGAAGCGGATTATTGCTATTGAGACGATATGAGAGTCTGAGGGATCTAGCCAGTCAAGAGGGGCCTAATTGGGATCAGGATTTTGGAAGGTGGAAGATGGGAGGCTCGCTCACGTCCAGCCTCGCGCAGTCATAGGTCTGGTAGCATCGGTACCATTTCAGATCCTTCGAGGGCTTAATTTCTCCCCATCTCCATGGCTCCAGTATGTCTCCATCATTTAGCCATACACGATTCTGTCCTGGAAATATAGTTCTCTTCCATATCACAAGGTTCCATGTCACGAGTGCAGCCAATCCCAAGACCAAACCCACTTTTGGAAAACTTCTGGAAATGGGGGAATGCGAGGACTCAATAATTAACTTTGAGCTTTTCATGGTCCCCATTGTGCCATCTGATAATGGTAGGGAAAAGGATAAGAGCGAGCAAGAGATGAACAAAAAGACTTGAGATGGAAGGAACAGCTGTCGTTGTCGATGCCAAGGTTAGAGATGCAAGCTTATCTTATCTGATCGGCAGCCGAGCGAGCCCTTGACTCGCTTTGGGGCTGGCCTCGCAGACTGGCTAGGTACTGTGATACTTCTGTAATATATACTGTAGTGACAAATTCAGTTCAACCGGGCAGCGAAATTTAACCAGGCATAATACCCAGAAGTCAGAAGTGCTAGTTCAAAATCAACAGTGTGCCTGTCGCCTCCGAGACTCAAAGGATCTTGTACAAGCACCGTATCCGCAGATAGTCACGTGATTGTTGAATGTTGGAAAATGCGTAGGGAAAGATGTCTGCATTTCTATGGAAAAATGGACTGAGTATATATAGTGATAATCCCAGTCTAGGAGACCTAAGAAATGAAATCATAGCTAGCCGAAGGGGGTAGTGCTTGCGTGGCACTAAAATAAGGGATAAAAATACCGTTTTAGTACTGAAATATCCGACACACCGGACTTCCCAAGTTCTCCATATTCTTTCTGCCAAATAAAAGGGCCAAATCCTGCATCTCGAGGTGAGAATTATGCTCCTATGGCAAACAAGAAGCAGAGCCAACTTCAGTTATCATCTCTGCACTAGCCGGTGCCTAGATTCGCTGTTGCTGCTTGTCAAGCAGATTGCTACTACTAGATTGCTGCTCTTGATATTGATAGGGTGACAATTAATGGCTTCGCGATTGTTGTTTTGTTGATTGATAGGATTGAGGTGAGGGAAACTGAAGTCTGACAAAGTACTGGGTAATATCTTCAACTGTATTTAAACGTGGAAATGTTACAACTGGATTTGAAAAACTGGTATTACAACGACTTTCTGCATAGTTTTTCTTTTCACTGAGTCTTCTATTATAAATGGCAAAAATAACTTAATGGCATTACACGGCGACCTGTAGCCCCTAGATCTCTTCCAAAGACTCTGAGAGAGTTGAATCTTGAGAAAACGTGGAAGAATCAAAGTCAAAACATTCTAGGACCTAAAAGATCCTAAGACTCGGAATATTTTAAGACTCAAAAGATCTTAGGAGCCAAAAAGCCTCCGAGATGTGACAGGGACAGCCTTTGCGCCTCCTTCCCTTCCCTTAGCTCCTGACCCGCTTTCCTGGGCTGTCAAAATTCTGACAGTCGTTGATTTTCTGAACTGTCGCTGTCTGATAATTAGGTTTCCCTATAAAAAGGGTTTCCATCACCTCCTCTTTTGTCTTCGAACATCTTCTTTTCTCTCCAAATAAACCACGACGTTATGGGCTGCAATTGCCAGGCGCTCTTGGGCTAGCGGTAGTTATAACGGTAACGCTAGCTGGCATGGACCTGCTATCGAAGATCATATGCTCGGTCAAATCTTCCTTGCCACGCGAATTCTCTCCTCGCACGCCGCTGCAAGAATGGATTTTCTTGCCTTACCCAGAACTTTTGTCTTGGACAGGCAACGCAAATACCCTCCAACTGCACTGGTGGTAAGTTCTATCGAGCAGATAGTCACGTGATTGCTGAATGTTGAAAAATGCG
>AYLM01002283.1:0-23694 GCA_001625345.1 Cairneyella variabilis
GGTTGTTAATAGAATCGTCGACAGCCTCGCTAAGGCGCTTTTAGCTCTTTAAGAGTCTGAGTCGGTCCTTAAGTTTCGCCATTTCCTTTAGGGCTTCAATCCTAGTGGAGAGCTCTTTGAGTGTATAAGGGGCGAGAGGCTTGCCTTTAGACTTAAGTCTTGCGAGGTCTTTGGCCGTAGGGATCTGGGGCTCTGTAGAGGGGCTACTATGCTTATAGACTAAGCTAGCAGCTGATCCTTTGCGAACTATTGGTTTAGACATAGTGGGATCGGCCCTATAGGGTAGAAGCTTGAGAATTATAATAGTAGAAGTGTTAGAGGGCAATAGGAGGAATTGCAATAAGCCTGAATAAGTAGCTAAAGTAAGGGTAATAATGTATATTGTGTATAAAGCAAGCAGTATGCATTATCGTGAGACTTAAGCTTGTCGTTTAGAAGCGGTAAGAACGACTCCTATATAGTAGAGTTCAATAGTATCCCATCCTTAGGACCCTATGGTCAGCCCTGTTAAGGCTCTCTACTGTAAGCCCTGTTAAGGCTTTCTGCTGCAACAGCCCTAGATATAGCCTTATTAAGGCTTCGTGTTACAATATAATTATAAAAATCAATAACGATAACGCCCTTAAATTTCCTATCTTAATATAAAAGTTCTGGGAGTTTAGGCGGGCTACTAAGGAACGACCCTATTATAATCCTTATAGTGGCGGCTTTGCAGCTTCTAAAACCGCTCTAAACAGTCCGGATAGGGGGGCTGTAAGAGATCCTATAAATGATAGAGACACGTTAGCCAATAATCCGTCCTTAAGAGGAAGAAAATCAAGCGGAGAATACGTTTGTTTAAATGGCTTAAAACACTATTATAAGGATTGTCCATATCTGAACCCTTCTAAAAGACCTTATAGTTAGAAAGAGGATCCTACGATTCATTAATAATTAGACGATAAATACTTAAAACTCAGTAAAAATAAGAAACGATTCATTAATAGGATTGTTGATAGTGTTTTTAAGCAAGCTGAAACCGCTTCTAACTCAGTATAATTAAAATCTGAAACGAATTCTATAATATCGAATTCTATGAATAAACGAGTAGCTGCATTCGCAGGAGGCTAAGTGTCTTCTAATGTTATTAGTAGGCTATTTTCAACCTCTTTAACACCCTAAGCATTTAATACGGACTAAGCACCAAATCTTTCAAGTACTTATAACGCTCAGAATCGCGTATATCGTGCTAAAGGGCTTTTATAAGCTATAGTATTACTTATTCGGGCATCTCGCTTAGCGAATTCGACCCCTTTAACCCCTTTAAAAAAGCCGCAGTTTATAACGAAAGGTCGGCATGCTTGTTTTATTGCTTTTGAAGACTCTATAAGCTTAGCAGAATCAGTTCTGATATACGATATTAATAGCTTAAAATTTAGAGGATCTATTGATTTTACAGATTCGTATAACCTAACTATCCAACTTAGTATTAACGAACTGTTTATATAGTCTATATCACCCGAAAAATTATTATAGCTTATGTATTCATTATTAGACTCGTTCATTTTAGACTTTAAAGCAACTTTATACGTTTGAAATAATCGGGATTGCTTCTTAACGCTTATTCCTACCCCTCTTAACACTTTTATATTCGTTAGGGAGGACTTAACTATAGTTAAGGCCTTTAGGACGATCGAAATTACAGTTAAAACGTCTATAACGACCTTAAGTATATAGAAACTTCTTCTCTTAAATACAGCTTATATCCCAATCTTTTATACTAACATTGTTTCCCTTTAACGATTTACCTAATGTGGGATACATTAGGATACGGAACGACAGCGTCTGCATTATAAGGGCATTGAGTTATATCGAACGCTAATAATTCAGAATTAATAGGTTATCGAATATAATCCTATCGTTAATAAGGCAATTATGGCATTAGCTTCTTAAAGGCTTAAACCACCCTTTATAGCTACTTTAAACGTTTGGTATTAACGTTTAGGACACTTGTCTTATAAGGCCACTTCTCACTTAGATATAAGCGTAACTAGAGTTATAATTATAGAATAAGAACGTGATCCTATATATCCTTTATACCGAATTAGTAAGGCTAGACAGATCATTTCATATAGACGTTATTAAGAGCCGAAATAACCTTATTAGATTATCGCTTTCGATATTATCTTTATATAAGACTCTTTAAGAGACTTCAAATACTTTATTTATTTTATATATCTTAAAACACGAATGAATTATAGCTATGCTCTTATCAATAAGGATGAGGACTCGATTATAGACTGCGTTAAGCATTTTTTAAACTACATCCGAACCGAGTTTAGCTATAATATAGCTTATTAGCAGATCGATAATAAATTAGCACTTAGAAATCGGTTTAAAGCTTATAATAAGCGTTACGGAGTTTAAGTTATATTTAGCCCACCAGATGCATATAGTCCTAATAGGCATATCGAACGCTCTTAAGGGGTGATAATCACTATAGGTATAACACTTTAAATCGCTGTAAACTTCCCTATTAATATTTAATTAGACATATTCAGATATGCTATTTATCTCTTAAATAAAGCGCCCTATCGTTATTTAAGCTAGAAATCCCCTTTAAGAACCCTTTTAACCAAGGTTAATAAAAGGGATCGATCCGATTATTATAATCCGTGTCTATCACTCTCGCATTTGCGTGCCTACAGTTGTAGGGCTTACCCCCACGATAAGCAACATAATAAGGGTGATAAACTCAATCTCTACGCAGATATTGGCTACCTTATTGGTTACCTTTTAACGAATATCTTCCGAATCTGGATATTAGCTAAGAAGACTATTATTTCTACCTAAGACGTTACATTTAATGAATCAAAGTTCTACAACCCCTCTAAATTATAGACACCGATCCTAGAAGCTGTTCTTAATGTCCTAAATATGATCCACATCCCTAAGTTTATTGAAATCGAAGATGACGAACTAATGGATAATGTCCCAATCCCTAGGGCTATGGCACCAACCTTAGAGATAAGAATAGACGTAGAACATAGGGATAACGTATGAGACATCATCCAAAGTGACGTTCTAAATGATATAATAGTCGTTACGTCAAAGGCTATCCCAGAATCTCGTTAATTGCTAACGCTAGAAAGCACTCTTAAACTTAGGACGTTAAGCCTAAAAATCGATTATTAAAATAAGATTTCCTCTAAGGATGAAATAGCCTTAGAAAGACCCGTATAACGTGCTCGAACTATTCTTAAGCTATTTAAAGTCAAGCCCTTCTTTTTTATATAACTCACTTATGCTAAAGAGTTTAGTTTTAAAATCGATCTTAAAAACATTATCACTTTAAAACAGTTATAAATCAGAAGGCAAGTATACATTATCACTATAGAAAAATAACTTATAGATCCCAAATACTCTTTCTATACTATATTTACCTTATCGATTGAAATCAATTAAAAACGGCTATATTAGGAGGATCTGTTAAGGCCCTTAAAATCGATTAAAGAGCTTAACTCTTATTTATATAAGGACGGATTTATATTAGTAATGGGAATTGAGTATAACAGTTTGCTTAATTAGGATTATTTCAAACTTTAGCGTATAACGGAAGCTATACGCGATTTAGTTATTCCTATTATATAGGTTTTTATATATAAATTTGATACGAATGGTTACCTTATTAAGTATAAGGCTCGATTAGTTATAAGAGGAGATCTTTAAATTATTAATAATGAATAAGAGACTTACGCTATAACTCTTATTATTAAGGTTTTCTAGTGCCTAATAGCTATTACAGTTAAATTCGATATAGAAACCTATTAATTGGACGCCGTTAACGCCTTTATTAACGCTCCGATTAATAACGATATATATATCAAACTCCCACTAATAATAGAGAAGCCTAAGTATATATTAAAACTGAAAAAGGCACTTTACGGACTTTATTAATCCCCCTTATTATAGTATAACGAGTTCGCGTTAAGGCTATAAAAACTAGGCTTAGAATAAGTCCCAGAATTATAGTGTCTCTTTATAAATAAGGATATCATCATTTTCTTCTATATAAACGATATTATTATATTATATTATTATACTCGAGAATATGTTTTTACTAACTTTAAGCGTCAACTTATAGATTTATTTGAAATATATAAAATAGGCCCTATCGATTGGTTTCTTAAGATTAAAGTTATTAGAGACTAAGTATAAAAGAAAATCTGGCTTGTTTAAGACTCTTATATTAATAAGATTATTAGCATGTTTAAGCTTACTAACGCTACCCCTATAAGGACCCTAATGATTATCGAGGAGCTATAGCCTTTTAATAAAAAGGCAACCTTAAACGAAATTCACCTTTATTAGCGTAAGGTCGGCTCCTTTAACTATCCTATATATATTACTAAACCGGATATTGCTAAAACCGTATCTAAATTGGCCGAATTTCTCTTAAATCCTAGTCCGGAATATATATTAGCTACTAATCGTTACATCACTTACCTTAATAATATAAGAACCCTTATAATCTAATTCAATAATAAAATAAGTGATCCCTTACACATTTTTAACTTCTTAATAAATGCTTTATTTACGAACGATTCTCAGACTTATCGATCGATAAAGGGCTTCTTGCTTATCTTATTTAATAGCGCTATTAATTAAAGGTCCGCTAAATAAAAGACAGTCTCTACATTAATTACACAAGCTGAGCTAGTATCTGTATCATATAGGGCTATAGAACTTATATAATGAGAACGATTTTTCGACTTTTTACACTTTAACCTAGATCAGGATCTTATAATTAACTATAATAACCTACAAACAATACGATTAATAACGAAAGAAGCCCCACGACTCTAAACAAAGCTTTATCATATCGATATTATTTAGCACTAGCTTTAATAAGAAATTATAGAGTAAAGACTTAAAATATAATAGATTCTAACTAATCAGATAGCAGCCAATAGCTTCATTAAATCATTACCCTATTAAAAACACAATACATTCCTTAAACAACTCGGATTAATTAATATTAGATATATCTTAAAGTCGCTAAACGATTAGGTTAATATTCTATAACTATTCTAACAATAAATCGGCTCCCCTTTTACATTTTTAACTATTTCAACCGACTTTTATTATAAATCAATAAAAATCATTCACACACTTTTTATCACCTCAATCGTTTCAGTTTAAACTATACAATCATTTATAAGCGTTCAGCTTCTCTTCCATTCGAATCTAAGGGGGTGTATCGGATATTTCGTTTTTAAAATAGTATTTTTTACCCCTTATTTTAATGCCACGTAAGCACTACCCCTTTCGGTTAGCTAGGACTCGTTTTCTTAAGTCTTATAGACTGGGGTTATCACTATATATACTCAGTCCATTTTTCCAACATTTCAACAATCACGTGACTATCTGCTCGATAGGTCGGACAGGAACAATGGCATCACATTAATCCATATGCAGCGAGACGTTCATTGGGACCCACAAGCCGCGCGCGATGATCTGCAAAGCCGAACAGGCCGGTGCGATATGAGCCCTGCAGGTTATGCAGGCCGCGCGCGGCGAGTCTGGCTCCCAATGCACGTGCCCAAATGTCTTCCTCTTCCTATCCATATTCCGAGAGCACTGTAATTGGATACGATTAACGTTAGAACTAGTCACACATCAACATCATGGGCTGGGCTGAGGAACCGGTCCGGTTGAACTCTGTCGCGCGCGGGAATGCCTGCACTGCAGGACGTTGAATATCGAACACGCGCGACAAACGATTCGTATCGAACCCTATCTCGACAATTTTCTGAAATCCCATCCCATCCTCTCTGCATTTGACAGTGGATTCGTGAGCTCGCTGCCTGAATGATGTCAATCATTGATAATGCTACATCCCCAAGACGCCGGCCGATTGATTCTTCTTTTTTCTAGGCCACAAGAAAATCAAAGAAAAGCTGGACATAGCGCGTCACGTCCTTGGCGCTCAACTGTTCAGTTATCCGATCAAGGTACATATACTTTGCTGTTCTCCTTGTGAGCTTGTCCATCCCGCTCGTCTACCGCACTGCCTAGTCATACACGAGCAGCATCTGGCAAGCCGGCATCACACAATCAACCACGTAAGCTGCAACTATTATGTCTGATTCCTCACATGTAAATAGTCCTTCGCGGACACCCGTCTACTTCCTCAGCATTGGCGGGCCCAACTTCATGGAAGACACGGACCACCCTGCCTATGCTAAACTAGCTGCAGTCGGGCGGGAGATCACGACAAAAGTCAAACCCAAGGCAGTGGTCGTCTTTTCTGCCCACTGGCAAGACGGCCCAAACAAGATTAAGATCAATGTCGCCGAGAAGACGGATCTAATTTATGATTTCTACGGCTTTCCGCCGCACTACTACGAATATGAGTATCCGAACAAGGGAAGCCCCGAGGTTGCCGAGAAGGTTATTGAGAAGCTAGCAGTTGCCGGTATTGAGGTTGAGAGAGTCAAACGAGGCCTTGACCATGGCATCTGGGCGGGATTTATGGTTGTTAGGTTATGATTTTCTTGTGTCTTAGATATTTTCGGCATCTTGTTACTAATGCACTACGCGGACAGCTTTTGATCCGAACAACCCATTGAATGTACCAATCGTGCAAGTTTCGCTATACAATAATGAGGACTCGTATCAACATTATCGCATGGGGCAGGCACTGGAAAGCTTGCGAGACGAAGGCATTCTAATCATTGCCGCAGGAATGGCTGTTCACAATCTTCGTGATTTCCGGGCCACAAGGGCAACCGGCCAGACCATGCCGTAAGCAAATCCTGCTGGCAATATCAGGTCGATTGTGTTCCTGCTAATGCTGTTCAGTTACGCCTTCAGCTTTGAGGAGGCACTGAAAGAGGCTGCCACCGCAAAGCCAGAGGAACGTCAGGCAAAGATTTCAGCTTTGATGAGGCGCAGTGACGCTAGGAAGGTGCATCCAACCCTAGAGCATATTCTTCCGATTTATGTTGGTACAGGCGCTGCAGGCTCGGATCTTGGCGAACAATTGTGGACTTTTCCTGAAGGAAAGTTTGAGTTGGCGCAGTATATGTTTGGAAAAGTTCCAGCTGTGTAAAGTAATATTGAACTTGAGCAATTTGGATTGAAAGGCACCTTTCTGATTGTGACAAGATATATTTTACAATCCTCTAACGTTACTCGACAAAGGCTTTCTCTTCCGATTTATACGCAATGTTGGCACTACTGAACAAGCAATCGGAGACCTACAAGCTGCTAAATGAACAAGTGATAGATAGTGACTTGTTACTTTAGCAAAAGTTAAATTTAATAAATAGGATTACTTTATACTATAAAGATAGTACCCTAACTAGGATATTAGAGGGGTAGAAGAATAAGCACTTAAAGGACTTTAATTAGTGCTAATATAGTGAGGGTGCGGGCAAAAGAGTAAAATCTTAATTGGTCGAATGCTTATTATATAAAGATCTAAAACTAGAGTGTGAAAAAGGAGAGAAAGCTTAGCCTATATAAACGAAATAATGGATTATTATATAATATAGCGGGGAGACTGGGCAGCGCTTAAACCGCTGCTCTAACAAATATTAAACAATAATACTTTCATTTAAGGATTAAGAATATTTAGAGCTTGATAAATATCCTTTGAAAACCTATTGTGACAGCTCTGCAATGGGTGTCATGCAAAGGCGACTCTTGCAGAAAGTACTGTACTAACTAGGAAACAAAGCTAAGGAAAGAAGGGGGATCCTCTGCAAGAATCGACTCTAAATACATAAAATTTTAGGGCGGTGGCTCTTGCTAGCGCATCGCGGTAAGCTAGGGCATATGACTAAGCGCAGGTGGGAACAGCCAGGCTGTCGCACCTATCCACTAAATTAAATTATCTATTTTAAGAACGTCTTAAGTTTTCCTTGGATTTAATACTGAGACTTAACATCGTTACTCTAATAGTATGAAGATATAGATAAAAGTGTTACAGCTCAGAATCAAGGCTTTATAAGAGTATTGTATAATCAGGTCTATTAACGATTCAAAACTAAAGAAAGAAGAAAGGAAAGTTTAAGAGCAAAGCCTCATATTAAATACACTACTAATATCAGCCTAGGCCGCTTCCTTTGCGCGGTCTAGAACGTTCCCCTATTCCGCGTTCGGCTATTAAGCGAGGCGGCAACAGTAAGTTAAGAGCTAACTGTGACACTTTTGCCCGCGCCTTTACACTTTAATAACTTTTTTTAAGACTTTATAATCTTTTTAATATATTTTCTTTCACTTACAGTTATATTATATATATTACTATAGTAAATAGCGATTTTATCGCTGTTGCTATAAAAGAGGCTATTATTGTGAAGGCGCGGGCAAAAGGGTAAAAATTCAATTGATCGAATGCCTATTATACAAAGATCTAAAGCTAGAGATGGAAGAAGGGATGGGGAAAAAGCCCTGAATATATAGGCGGATGTCGGATCACATGATATAGCGGGGAGTCTAGGTAAGGTTCTGAACCCTCGCCCTAACAATTATCGAAGTATATAGTGTTATTAAGAACTTTAACTATCGATTTAGGCTAGATTTACTTGTTTTAACTTTCAAAAGTATACTTTCAAGTGGGAGCACTTACATTTTCTCGACTAGAAGGTATTGGAAGTCATTTGATGCACAGCGCTATACCAACAAATTTGCTCATTTTCTTTAAGATTAGAGGTTTCAATATCGTGAGGGCCTCTGGCGCAAAGAAAGAGAGGGTCCAGGACAAAAGGTTTTGGGAAGCGAGAATTGAAGCGGCAGGGCCTGTCCTATTCTTCTGCAAACTAAGTTCAATATACTGCCATCCATTTGGTACTTTCTCTAAAGTCTTGAGCAGGACGGAGTATTGCAAGGTGGTAAGAGTGTGAAAGGGATAAAGAGCGCATACGTATGCAAATGTGGAAAAAACTGAGATTTGATGACTCCTGGTCTTCCAGCAGGCTCGTCGAAAATTCGCAAGAGAAATAATCTTTGCTCTCTACCTACAGTCGCCTCTCGACAGCGATAATCTGTCACCATAAAATTCCTATTAGCAATACTCAAGTATTATGAATCACAACGACATTAATCAGCTCACCACTACGATACCTGATTTCGAATTTGAATTCCCTATTACTTCTTTCGTTCATTGTGGTCCAGCACATGAGACGATCTTGAAGTGTTTGCTTGATCAGGAAGTGAATCATGATGACCGGAGTATCATGTACTCAAACAGCTGGACTTTATACACATCATTCTGTTTTAATAGCTGATGTAAATTACAAACAGGAAGCAATGTATGGTAGTGCAACTTTGAATAAATCGGGTCGTGACATCGAAGGCAAACAAGCAAGACCCATGCGATACGAACAACTGCCTGCAAATCTTTCAAGCCCGAAACCTTCTATGAAGGAAACATTAAAAGTTCTCAAGTCTGGTCAACCTTGAAAGATTTGGACTGTAAGAATTGAGGAAGAAAGTATGGGACTATTTTCATTGATGAGAAGGAATCTCACTATGGAGATGTGATTGAAAACCCTTGTCTGCAAACAAAGACGTTTCTGTTGTCACGACAACGACTCACGAGGTGATAAGGGTTTTATCTTCTCGTTTTGTCATGTGACATAGGTCTCAGGCATCATATGCATCTCGACAGCCTCACCTCTCAGTTGAGTCATTTTCGTGGCCCAAAGAGCCTCACTTCCATCTTCTCACTGTCGAGAAGCCATTTTCCTTCATCACATCTGCTCAGAACGATCTCCCTACTCTTTTCTTACACCAAAGCCACGGGTGATGAGCAACTTGAAGCAAGCATGCAGCAAATAATCGAATCACGATACGATCTCACCCTCCGCCTACCGCAGCTGCTGGCGAGGCTTTTCCCAGGGCAACATTGCCCCGTTATCGTAGGTAACACGAATTTGGTCTCGACCAATGTGGTACCTTGCGTGGCGACCGGCAAGGCATTCTTTTGCGCGCATTTGGCTGACGTATGAGATGCGCAGACTAGACGCGGGAATTACATCGTGCATGTTCCTCGAGAGTTGACCCAGGTTCGAATTCGACTTCCGCAACTCTACTTATTCGACACATATGTATCAATTGCTGACTTTTCAATGATCAGGAGGAGATTGACTCTTGTCGTTAAGTCGAAAGGTGGATGTTTCATTTGGTGGTCAGATTGTGGCGGAGCACTTGGATCACCCACCGCATCAGACTCAGCCTGTAGACCGCCTGAGCTCAAAATCTGCCTCGTTTTCGTTCTTGGATCATGATTCGCATTTCATTAAGCGTTACGGCTTTGCCATGTGTAGCATGCAGCTGCAAGTTCTGTCAGCGTGATTGGGCGCTCAGTGTCATTTTCCTTGGAGCCCAGACGCTCACGTCAATAGCTGGAAATAGTTCGGATAGGCACATCCAACTCTTTTCTTTCAGGCAGTCCCAGCAGATGGTCTCGGGGGTACCCGCAGAAAACAAAACCAGTCGTTTTCCAAAAACAAGGGAGCCTAGTCTCCAAACAGGTGTATGTCTGGCAACGCGTGAGTGCCCAGCTCACCCGGTGAGTAACCTTTTGCGGTGTACGCGGTCTGAGGAAGGAGGGTAGGGGCGAAGAGGCAATCTTATATTCCATTCCTCCTTCCAAGTTGAATTTCGCCACGTTACTCAATTTTCTCCCTGCTTTCTCCACCGAAAGATATCCTTAACAGGTTCCCACCTCAGTCCTTCAAAGCAAAAGTTTCAAGTCTTGTTGCCTTGTTCTGTCCAGCTCAATCATGTGCACAACAATTTCGTCTCCCGATGCTTACAACAGCACATTCTCCTCTCCTCAAGTGATCGAGGGTCAGTATCTGGACCAGAGAAAGCTCATCAGTCTACTGAAGAATGTTTATGGGACTTCTGAAGAGGGCAAGAACAATTTCCGGGTTGAGGTAAACTTACTCTCGCCATTCACAATCCAATTACTAACATGTACCAAATAGTTGCGGCTCAACCGGTACAAGATCTATCCCACAGAGAACGCACAAAACGCAGCTACACTCACAGACGTAAGATATTCCTGTTGCCCTTGAGGGAAGATATATTGATATCCCAGTTAGGATCAAATCGAAGACTGCCGGGCATACCAAAAGCGATGATACTTCAGCCAATGCTTGGAATTGAGTTGTCTCTGAGTGAGTGTGGGCACAACTTGAAAGGTGCATTTGGGAAAGGACTGGCGTACATGATGGAGTTGAACTGGCAACAGAGAGCATTTTGCGCATGTCTGCGATGGGCAGCCCCAGGAGTCTTCATAGATAATGATTGTAAACATCACATAGAATCCAAAGACCTTGCTATACACGTAGTGCGAGCGTAACTCGCAGTCTTGCTCCTCGTTTGTGAACTCATTTTGGATCCTGATATCATTTGGGGTCCGAACCTGAATCCGTGAATCCTCTCGCCCGAGCAATATCTACCTTCGTCGAATCATTGAATATGCAGTGTGACGGTAGGAGAAGGCGAGTGTAACTGGCTGCATGAAGGGCTGGGGCTTAGCTCAAGGCTGATTTAGGGGAAGGGAATGTGTAAGGACAGCCGTCGCCTAGGAACCAATAGTTTGCGGAGCTCAGCCACAACACTTCACCCCCACCTGAGCAGTCAGATTCTGAACTTCTCCAGGACTGAGCCGTGTAAGCAATTGAGCAACGATTGCGATATTTTAAACAGTTTGGAATTGGTGGCAAGAATATTCAACGCCAAAGAAGCCAGCAGCATGTCTTCCTTCTCGCCGCTCGACGATGTGCAAAGCTTACAAGCAAAAATCGACAAGAAAGCTCATGACCTGTTCAAGGAAAAGCCAGGACAAGCACCTTTGCAAGTGACCCGCGTATTGAATGGCCCGACCGTGGAACAGAAAAATTTATCAGAGTTCAAGCAATGCTCGTCGAAAGATCAGAATGTCTGGAATCTTGAAAAGGTGGAGGAATTGCGGCAGGCAAATGATGGTCTGCAAATCTTCTCCATCCAGCAAGATCGTTCATGGACGACGCTAAACCTGTCTCGGGAGACTTTCGAAGGCTTCATGAATTCTTATGAGGTTATGCCTAAGTTTTGGAGAAGCATGTTCACATTTGGGAGGAAGAGCAAGGAGAATGAATTCGATTTTCCAAGTGTCAGTCGTCGTCGATCAGGACCGCTCTATACTAATGGTTCTACGAATGGTTCGTCGGGACACTGATCTCTGATCCAACATTGTAGAACTCAACTGACCCAGCTAGAAATCTCATATATGCTTCGTCGAGTCGAAGAGCACGGAAGAGAAATCTCTCATGGAGAATCTGCTTGGTCCATTCGGCAAACCGCAGTGTACCACAAACTTTCCGCCAGATTCACAGATCGTAAGGACGAAGAAGTCGACAGGTCCTCGCTTGATGCAAAGTCAATCTTCCTCCTTGTTGCTCCTTCCAGGAATGTCAAAGATCAATTTGAGAAGAAACTAGCCCAAAGATATCCAAGCGGCTGCTGTCGTCTTTCAAGTTGGAGTATTCACAGGATCTTAGTTGCGGATAGCTTACTCGGCTGGATGGACTACATGGCTGATTTAGAAAAGCGCTTGAAGCTGCAATCGGACCGGATTGTCCTCGCATCCGTAGGGAGCAAAAAGGAGAATCTCTCGCCATTGACGGATTTTACAATCAACTTCGAAGATCGACAAGAACTGAAGCTTATAGAAGACTTAGTACTCGATCTCCAGGTCATTTTGCCCACGATGTTCGACACGATTTCAGAGATCTCAGATCAAGTCAGTGAGTACTGGGCCAGTGCAAGCATGAGTGATGAAGAGAAAGCGGAATTGGAGGCCATCAAAGACGTGTTCAGAGAATATACCAGGGAGGCTAGAATGCATGTCAAAAGAGCTGAGGTACTGAAAGAGAGAGCAAGATCCACCGCGCAACTGGTAAGAATTAGGACATAATTTGGATAGCCACACTGACTGAAGAGCAGTTGTCAGATCTACTCAGCTACGAAGAAGCCGTGTCATTGAAAGACCTCACACGAGAAACGCAACTGGAGAGTAAATCCATGTGCTATTTGACAGTACGTACTTGAAGTCGACAATTTAAGCTTGGAATTAATTTCAGGCAGGAAAAAAGCACAAAAGATGCTGCAGCCGTCAAAATCTTAACGGTCATCACCCTTGTCTACCTTCCGACTACGATTGTTGCAAATTTCTTCTCGACCCAATTCGTCCAAACCGACGACAATCGCAATATGCACGTCTCGCATGATGTTTGGCTGCTGGCTGCCATTTCAATTCCGCTGACGCTCTTCACTATTGCCCTGTGGTGGGCTTGGGTACATTTCACTACAGTGGCTCCTGTGATCTCTCCAGAGCAGCCCGGAGTAGTGACATTGCAACGCCAGAACACTTTCTCTTCACTGGTTTCATCAAAGAAGCAAAAGAAACAGTTAAAATTTGACCTTGAAAGCGGATTAGGAGGCTCTCCACAAAGTCCGACATTTCATCCAGGGTCTTTTCATGAGTCGGCGGTAGGCACTTGGAGCTCGACAGCTACGACTGTCAAGTCAAGCAAAATAGGATAGAAGAGTGTTCAAACGTTGTTGTGGTCTGAGGTTTTGGGGTTTTAGTTTCCTACGCCCGACTTGTATGAGACATTTATTGTAAGATTCAAATGCAAAATGACGATGATATGGAAGGGGACGGCATACGGGCATATTTTCAAGTTCAGAGTGGCACACCGTTCGTCGGAAGATGGGGCCCAAAACACAAATGTGGCTCAGCACAGCCCCTGTAGCCGACCCCAATTGATCGCCGCAATCTGAGATTCCCAGGCTACTGGGGCAGGGTATGCCACTCGGTGAGCCTGCGTACGGGACGAACTTATGCACGAGATGCGGGCGCAAAGCCACTAGAATCATGCGCCCGTGGCTTTTGTGCTGGGGCGGAGCCTGTCAACCCACCATTCCTCACCCACCATTCCTCCTGTTCCTTTGAGCCTCGTCTTCACCCACCAAAATGGCCGTCGCACAGTGGTTTGCATCTGGTTCTGGCGAACCAAATTTGGATCTCTTTGTTTCCATTGAAGCCTTATATATCCAATGGCTCCGTTTGTCGCTCGCCACAAGACCTGATCGACCAGGCTGAGAGCCGTACTTCCCAATGACTTCGCTCAACTGCTTTTCGCACCTATTTCGACCACTTCTAAACCGAAAATCAAAACGCTCAGCGAAGACTGAGGCCCAGCAGACAGACGCAGATGATTCGAAAGATAGCAAAGAGGTAGTTGGAGGGGCTACTGTTGGTGCTCCTCGGAATTAATGTGCATTCGAAACAGTCTGACCTTCTTCGCAGGCCGTGGATGCAGTCGTACTTTCCATCGGACCGGCGCATACAAACAAAAATAGTGACCAGGTCCCTCCTGCGAGCAATGAAGGTGGCATTGAGAGCACAATAAACGATACCCAGAGACGACGAGTACCCACAATCACGGTTCGATCTGCAACGATCCAACTACCAAGCCAAGTCCAAGACCTCACTCCACCTTCGCCGCGGTCAACGCACTCATCATTGCGTCCTTCTGCTCGCGATTGGGATGGGGCCTCGCAGCGAGATCGTTCGGATAGCAAAGGCTCCAGCTCTTCAACACACTGGTTGAAAGAGCAACTAGAAGACGCCCGCCTTGAGTCTCCTCGACAGCCTCACTCCTTCATCATCCCAAAGTGCAAGCAAGAGGAATTGATCACCGTCCCAGTGATCGCGAAGGACATAAAGTCTCGAATTCCAGAGATCGACGAAGGGAAGGCTGCTGATTACGCAAAGGACGCATACGAAACCACGAAACAGCTGTATGCTACACTTGCATATGTGAAGAAGGGAGGAGACATTTGCGCCTTGCTAAATGAAGGAGTGAAGGATGTCGACCTGCCGTTCGAGAGAATGCCCAATTCTAAAAGCAAGTTTGCCTTGCGACGGAAGGATGGAAGCCCGATCAAGACGCTTGATGAGTGGAGGGACAAGTATCTCGAGCAATTCGATCGAGTCCAGTGGTGGATGACTGCGCCAGTTTTCCACGACATAGAGCATTATGAATTAGCAAAGAAGACGGTTCTGCCTTTCATTGCTTTTGAATCTGATGATGAGCACCACGGGAAAAGGAAAGGTGGATATAGTGAAGTCTACCCGGTCCGAGTCCACCCCTCACACCACACCTTCTGGGAAAGGTCTGGATCACTCGTATGAATAACACCCCCATGACCGATCTTTCAAATTAACGAATTTGTAGGAAAAAGAGCCCTTGATTGCAATCAAGCAACTATACTCGGATGATAAAAAAGAGTTCGAGAAAGAAGTCACCATTCTCCAGGCTCTTGGGCACAAAAATCACCCGCATTTGATCAAACTGCTCGCTTCCTACAAGCAGAATGGGAACTATCACCTGATGTTTCCATTTGCCAATTCGAACTTAAGAAAGTATTGGGAAGATCGACCATCCCCAAAATTTGACAGAGCAACTGTTTTGTGGTCGTTGAAGCAAATGGCAGGCATCGCCAACGGACTACTCCTTATCCACAACTTCCGAGTCACACATCCTTTAACGGTGCCAGGAGCTGGCAATATACGTGTGCAGAAAGATGTCAAGCTCAGTGTCGAGAAGAATGAGGAAATATATGGGCGCCACGGAGACATCAAACCCGAGAATGTTCTTTGGTTTGCTGATGATAAGGTAACGGGCGATCAGAACGGAGTCCTGCAGATCGCGGATTTTGGTCTCGGAAGGTTTCATGGGCGAGATTCTCGATCTCGTGTTGATCCCGGAACGATCTTTTGCTCACCGACCTACGAACCACCTGAGTGCAAGCTTCGCCAGCCAGTCAACAGGAGATATGATATATGGTCTCTGGTTCGTACTATTCTCCTACTCCCTATCTGTGTAAGCCTAGGTTGCTAATTTACGGGTAGGGATGCTTATATCTCGAGTTCCTTACATGGCTCTTGATGGGATCTGATCAGATTGAGAAGTTTTCTGACTTCCGCGGTCGAGATGCCACCGACACCGGCATTAACGACGACAATTTCTTCACTATGATTGCCCAGGGCACCGAAGCTACGGTTCGCGAACAGGTGGTGGAATGGAGTAACAGGCTCCATATACATGACAACTGTTCGCAACTGATCCATGATCTCGTAGAGTTGACTATGAGAGATCTCCTAGTAATCGAAGCCAAAGACCGTATCCAGGCCTCTTGGCTATGCCATGAACTCAACGAGCATGTGAAGAAGGCCGAAAAGGATGAAGAGTACCTCTTGAAGTCCGTACCACGCCCAGCAAAGCCTAACAGTGGACGCACACAGTCGAATCCTACCGTTCTTAGTGTGCCTTGGACGAATGTGAAGCGAAACTCGATTACGTTCTCAGCGGCGACGAAGCCAGCTCCCATTAAACCACAATCTAAGCTTCAGATATCCAGTGAGGCCCCGAAAGACTTGCTTCTTCGAAATCAGGGAACTCCCGGGTTTAAGCCACGGAAGTTTGGTGAGCATAGCCCTACGTGGCCGCTGGAGAGCGAGAAATGAAGGAATGTTATAAGTGGACTCTGAGGGGTTCAAAAAAGCCACCAGAATCTCCTTCATTCACCCCAGCTGATGTGTGCTTGGAATCCACCACCATGCAAGTTTTTCAACCTCAAGTCCCGCTTGTTGACTAACAATGCATCAAGCACCAAAATTCGATCATGGATGAAATCTCCCCAGGGCTGCGCCTTCTTACCTGCGCGTCAAGATATCGAGAGGTTATATCTGTGACCTCAAGGGATTGTGAGGGCAGCAGAATGTATGTCAGGAGAGAAGTGAGGAGACGTTCGAAGTCTCCGTGATGTAAATTGAGGCGTTGGAAGCTGCGACGAAAGGTGACGAATAGACTAACACAAACTTTATTTGAACTTCATCTCTTCCACAACGCGAACGACCCCCCTTTCCAACACCCGCTTGCCTTATCTCTCTTTTTCGTAGTTCGATCAAACTCAGGTTCCGAGAAACCCAAATGATTAAGGTCAATTTTCAATGATGCTGTATAATCTGCTCATCTCTGTTCAATCGGCAGAAGGCGTTGCCCAACACCAGACAAGACGCAACAGCCAGAAGTGCTTCGAAGACGGCGTATGTTTGATCTCGTCGCATATACAACCAAACATCGAGAATATTCTCTAGGTACTCTTCCTCCGCATTTGGATAGTACTGTTGAAAATTTAGGCGAGTTTCTTTCACTGCTGAGACCTGTGAACGTACTCTCCCAAACATTTTCCGTCCACGAGTATCAAAATCAGATTTCTTCGACCAAATCTCGCATTCATTCAATATGTTTGGGTCAATCGCTGCGAACTCTGTACTCATGGCGCCTCGTGGCGCAACACAGCCTATCAAGAGCACAACCACCTACGAGTAGCGGAAGTCTCCCGGTGTGGGCCACAATTAGCGGAATGTGGAGCTTGGCGTCAAAGAAGCAATACTCGAAATCCCCCACGCCATTTAACACGCATTCGGGACCCCTCACTCCTGAGAAGATTTCTCCCGCTGTCAGAAATTTTGGCACCGCGCCACGATGGATCCTCATGGGAAAGAAGTCTGGAGCGACGAAATGCCGTCCGGGGAAAGTGCGCAGCCAATGTCAGATAAATTGAAGAATGAAGCACTTCATGCACCTTCAATTGACCATTCCAGGGCTCCGGCGGGTCCGGCAGACCAGAATTTGTCTGCAAACAACCTTAGCCAACCATGCGCATTGACGCTAAGTGTCACCGAGTCCAGCATCAGTGACTACATCCTGGAAGTTGATCGTCAAGTATGCTTTCCTTCTAGATCTTCTAGAGTTCTCCAAAGCTAATTCATTCACATACGAGGGGAACTCTGATGCCGATTCAGCAATTTCCGATGTGGATGACTGGCGAGTTCCTCCAGGTGATTTCCACTAAAGACTTACTAACCTTCGTAGGCGAAGCACGCAGTCAGTCAGGTCAAGCGTATATGATTACAAGCTGGAGAATGGAAGAACCTATCATGCTTTTAAGGAAGGAAGTATGTGTCACCATTTAGCCCTTCTAGACATGGAGAAAAAATGCCAACGAGGATAGAATACATGCTGCCGAATGATGCGGTATGATATTTCTTCTTTCATTGCAAGAGTCTTATGCTGAATTGATCACAAGGCCGAGCAAGATCGATTAGGTTTGTAACATGCTCATCATGGATTTTCAGGTGCTAACTACCTAGATATGCAACATCAAATATGTCTGATCTTGCTTGAGGGAAAGCTGCACATTTCACCTATAGGCACATCACCCCAGAATATCCTCGACGTTGGGACCGGAACCGGGATCTGGGCCATCGAATTCGGTTAGTACCTGATGATGGCTCCTTGATCTGATCGAGTCTGACTTGCCCTCTCGCACAGCAACCACATATCCATCGGCGCAAGTGATCGGAACGGACTTGAGCCCTATCCAGCCAGGGTTGTAAGTAATCCTCTCCCGTATCCCATCTCGATTGGTAACTCAACTCATTGTTCCTAGCGTTCCACCCAACTGCCAATTCGAAGTAGACGACGCTGAAGACGAATGGACATTCACTCACAAATTTGATTACATCCACATGCGCGGCATGATGACTTGTTTCACTGACCACCGTGCCGTTCTCCAACGAGCGTATGACTCCCTCCTTCCCGGCGGTTACTTCGAGATCCTCGACGCGGACTTCCCTCTTCGTTCTCCCGACTCTACACTCGAGGGAACAGCTCTTGATACATGGAGCAAGACAATCATGGAGGGTGCTGCGAAGATGGGGAGGACGTGGACCAATACTCCGAAGTATAAAGGCTGGATGGAAGAGCTGGGATTCGAGAATGTGAAGGACAAGTATTTTGAGATTCCCATCAACTCTTGGCCTAAAGGGAGGAAAGCGAAAGAGTTGGGTTTGTGGATGCAAGCTGATTTGTTGGATGCTGTTGGAGCCACCATGGCCGTTTTGACGAGGGGTTTGGGGTGGTCACCAGAGGCAGCTGAGAGGTTCTTGGTGGATGTGAGGACGTGTATCAAGGATAAGGATATTCACTCATTCTTGCCGATGTAACTTCTCTCCTGCAATAGCAAGATCAAAGGACTAACGAGACGCAGCCACATTGTCTATGGACGGAAACCATTAGCTTCTGAGCCACAAGAAGGTTGAGTGAGGAGATGTGGAAACGGAAGTGACATTCTTTAGAAGTGCGTTGTTGGCTTGTATCTCTACCAAAAGATGACTAGATATAAATATCACAAGTAATTACCTCCCTTTTACCCAAAATTTCTCTTCACGCAGTTGTTACACAAATACGGCAAATTAAGCAGTAAGGATAGCCAGGCCCAAACTAGGAACCACTTCGAACCCTGCAGCTTTTGACGCTGTTGGCGAGGCAGCTGAGCCCGACGAACTCCCAGTACTACCGCCACTGCTAGCAGAGCTTCCTGCCGCATTATCCGGCAGAGGATCTGTACCATTCGCAGGGATGTTTGCAGCATTGAAAAATTGGTTGTGAATGCTGGGGTCGTATGTCGGACCGGGTGAGATTGTGAAGTTGTATGGGAGTGCGGTGCAGTCTGTTCCGCTGAGCGCTGAAGAGCAGGTGGACAAGAGCAAGGCGCTGTATCCAAGTTTGCCAAAGAACACGATCTCGCTCGGGTCCGTTGTGGGACAGGAGTTGAAGAAGCTAAGAGGCAAGTCAGTCTTGGAGTATTCGGGCATGAAGAGCGAATTAGCGTACGTCGAGACTGCACTGCTCTCTGCACAGCAATTGCAAATGTCGGCCTTGCTGGCTTGCACATTTTTGGTGTACTGATACAGCTCACCAGCTCCCGCACGATTCATGAGATGTTCGTAGTACACAAAGCCGATGTTGCATGAAAAATAGCCGGGAGCTGCATGCGAAGGCGGGAAGTAAGGTGGTGGGATGCTTGCAGTGGGACCGTTCTCAATGGCATTGATGACGAGATTTTGATACTCGCAGCCGTTCGCTTGTGTCTCCTTAGTTCTGATTCCATCGTGCGGAAATGCCGACTTACGCTGTTCCAGCAATGGCTGAGAGCACAGTTGACCCATGAAGTATATGCCACGCATGTTGTGGAAGCCGCGCAGTTTGGGCCTGGAGTATAGCAAGCTTCGGAGTCGATACATTCCCCCGCGGTGCAATACTTCGCGAACAAGCTTGTTGCTTCGTTGGCCGCTGTGTTCCAACAAGCGTCAAAACCCGACGGATCAGCACATCCGGCTGAAGCCAGGGCCAAGGAGGACGCCGCGGCATAGTTGGAGAAAACACTGGAAGTAAGAAGCATCAGAGAAGCCCTTTGCAACATGTTTATTAAATAATTTGGTGTTCTGGAAACTTGGCGTTGAAGTGAGCAGGAGTGCCCAGCTCGAGAAACTTAAGCTCAAGATGTGGAGTCTGGGGAGAGCCCCATTTATCAAATTTCTGCGTGGAATCCATGAGGTTCCCTTCCGAGTCACACGCCTCAAACACTCAAGCAAGTTTTAAGAGTCGTTAATCAGCTGTTATTTCACCTCAATCCTCACCTCGTTTACGCACGACCTAAGACGCCGCGCACTGCTCACCGAGTTGCAGCAGCTTGAAATACCCAACTATTAATATGGGCGCACTCCAATATTCTGTTGAGAATATCAACCCCTGTCGAGCTGGATTCTAAAGTAGAATTTCAAGAAAGAGTCTGTAAAGCCGCTAATTATAATATTCATAACTAGTTCTTATAAAGGAATGCTTTAAATTTATATTTACTTTGATTAGTTTTACATACTATGTCTAGCGGGATTGCCAAAATAAGTCTAGCCCTCAACACCTCGATGACAAGTATCATCTACTGTAACCGCAAACCCGAGCATATTCTTCTCGATACCACCAGTCATATTGCCTAGGTTGAATTTGGGCTTAACAAAGCAAGTCTGAAGCAAGACGATAGAGAAAACGAGAAGCTTGCACCGGAAATCATTCTCGACAAAGCCAGCTTTCACAAAATTAGCTGAATTCTGGTCACTAATGGTACTCAGTTTTGAGATAGGCTGCGGCTGGCCACCCTTCCATGCGGAAGATACCGAACAGATGCAGAAGAACATTATCGCGCAGTCGTCGCGATTTCGTAAGGACCTCCTGAATCGTAACTTTGGGGGGAGATTAGGCGTGTATGAGGGTAGGTACTGAGAAGCTGAAGAAATATTTATCCTTCGCACACATACTCGTATAGAAAGAAAGGCAGAATCCAAGAGTAAAGGAAGGGTATATGTAGTATAAAACCAATGTCGAGGCCAGGCTGCTTCAACTCATCTTTATCCAACACTATCCTATCCGTTTCGGCGGGTCTACCAAGCCTGAGGTACCGGTGGCGGTGGCGGTAGCGGTGATGGTGACGGTGCCGGTGCCGGTAACGGTAACGCGAGTCCTTCCCTTTGCTAATCTCTATCGAAGCTCTCTATTGATGCCAGCGTCCCACGGCCGGAGAGAGCGACATGAGTGGCGCCGCCTAAGGAGCTGCGGCCGACAAATCAAGGCCTAATAAAACGTGGGGTTCAGCGCTCACCCGGCATCGAGGATCAAGGGCCAGGCTTGCAGCACTTACGATTGGACGGGTTCCACCGGCCGAGACTCGCCATCTCGGGATAGGTTACCAAGAGCTGCGCTATTTACCAGTACCATCGAGATACCCAGGCCTTGCACCCTCTGATCCAGCGATGGCGAGCCGTGGTGGACAGATGCAATGACTCGTTGCAGAGACACGCAAAACAATGGCGTTGTTGATCAGAGATGTTGTCGGCAATCAGCACGCATTACCAGCCGAGAATAGAGAATAGAAATCATAAGGCTCGTGTTTCGATCTTACTTGGCCTTGAGAGAAATAGAGTAATCGATTGTGATTTGTTTTGATGTTAGTGCGTAATGTGTGCCATACGAATTGAAATTCGGGTGATGGGTCTGGTACTCGGGTTCCCGGTTAAACCGCCACCCCACCAAAACCGCCATTTTCATCCTAATAACACTGAACATTGGAAATCGTATAAAATGCGCAACATTCATCGTATCCCTGAGGCGATTGCAGATTTAGATACGCAAGAGGTCCCTAATGTCAAAGCCACGGCCGAAAAGTATGGTATTGCGCGCAAAACGCTAGAAGATCGATAGAAAGGCAAAACAGCCTTAATAGAGGAGTGCGTCTCTACCCATCGCTAATGCCTTACTAACTCTTAAGAGAAAGCTTTAGTAGGTCTTATAAACGACCTGACTAGCCGCAGAATGCCTCCGACTACTGCGATTATTAAGAACCTGGCTGAGGAGATTAGGGGATGCGCTATAGGAAAGAACTGGACCGCCTCGTTTATAGAACGGCATAAGCATGAGTTAAAAAGTCTATACTTGAAGAGTATAGATAATAAGCGTGTCAAGGGCGAATACCCTCCTGCCTATAAGCATTTCTATAAGCTAGTTAAGTTAAATTTTGCGTTGCTTTTATTGTTATATAATTATAAACCTTGCTAACCGCTCTTTTATAATAGCTTGAAGAAGTTATGAACGAATATAATATCACCGTAGACAATATATACAATGTCGACGAGAAGGGATTCTTGATAAGAATAGGGAGCAAAATGCGTAGGATTATGTCCTGAGAGGCATACGAGGCGGGCAGATGCCGCTAATCAATATAAGATGGGAACCGGGAGTTCATTACACTCATTGCATGCGTCTCCGCCCTTGGCAACCGAATACCAGCGACTCTACTATATAAAGGGAAGTTTAGAGACCTTTAAGACACTTGGGTAAAGGAGTTAGAAGAGTAAGACGATCTGTTCTTCGGCTTTACGCCTAATAGTTGAACAAATGATGCATATGGGATAAAGTGGCTATAGGAAGTCTTTAAATTATTAACTCGTTTAATAAGAGCTATAACCAAGCGTCTTTTGATTGTAGATGGTCACTTAAGTCACGTCAATATACGATTTATTGAATGGGCAGAGGCTCATAATATTTTTATTTTGATCTTATTACTGCACGCAACATATAGACTTTAGCCTCTCGATCTTAATTACTTCCAGCCCTTGGCCATAAAATATCAAATGAAGCTAGATTAATGGCTTTATAAATCCTTTAGTTAAACAAGCATGTCTAAACGCAACTTCTATAGTCTTTTCCGCCCAGCTTAAGACGAATCGTTTACTTTAGAGAATATTAAAGGTGGCTTTATTAAAGCGGGAATCTTTTTATTTAAACCACCACTCGTACTCAATGCAATCAAGCGCCGGCCTGAAACCCCTCCCGAACCTAAAGATTAATCTTTAAGAGTTATCCCTACGCCATTAACCTTTAAATCGATTCGTCTAGCTTAAAAACGCTATCGAGAGAACCTAACTAAAGAGAACCTTAATATCATCTTTCGATCTTAAGAACGACTCACTGCGCAACACGAGGTCGATAAACATATGAATAAGGGCTTGTTAAAGACTCTTAAGTAAGAAAAGAAGCGAAGGCAACGCTATAAGAAGTTGAATTTAGTTAATAAGGAGGATAATAGTGCCTAGCTCTTTCATTCTTTTAAAGTGCGTGTTGCGTTAGCTTTTAAGGCTGAAAAGGAGGCTAAAGAGAAGGCTGAAAAGGCTGAAAAGGAAGC
>AYLM01000067.1:0-33155 GCA_001625345.1 Cairneyella variabilis
CGGGGGGGGGGGGGGGGGGGGGTTGCTCTGGATTGAGTCACCCAGGTCAATCAAAGGATCTCAGGAAGTTCGGATATCTCCAAACAGGCCTTGAGACTTGGAGAGATGGACCTACTGGATGGATGGATGTAGCCTCTCCCTATTACCTTCAGCACCCCTCTCGCCCACTACATCTCTTCTACAGCCATAACTAATCGTACTTTCTCAGTCACTCCTAACCCACCCAGATGCCGCAAATGTTCTCTCAGCATCCTCTAATGATGATGAGGAGGAGGGGGATGATGAGGAGGATGATGATGGTCTGCAAATTGCAGACATGAGTGACGATGAGCTGAGACGAGCCGTGTCGGATTTCGTTCAAGACGGACAGAATGGCTTCAACAACGAGGACCACCTCAAAAAGGCCTTTGAGGCATCGGCTCGTCGTGCTCAAGGAGATTTTGACGACTATGAGAAGGCCAAGTTCAAGGAAAACTGGGTCGGGGAGGAAGCAGGTGAGTCTCGTCTATTGCGCTCTACCTCTTTCTATCATGGACTTGGCACCTCTCATCGCGTTTAATTTTGCCCTCGCTCGCAAACATTTACATTAGCATTTTTCCATTACTTACCTAAACTTTTGCTCAGAGGCCGAGGACGACGCCATGGAGATTATGGGTCCGGAGTATGATGTTCGTCCACGAGAGGATCGTCATTATGAGGATGATGACAGTAAGCATAAAGGGTTCTTTGAATTTGCGCTTCCCTATCTCAATCTGTTTCACCTCATGTACTCCGTTTGCTTCCAATACTCGGCCAAATGACCAATTTCTACTGCTTTCCTGCAGCCTTACTCCTGAGACTTTCTAGAAGAGGCAATTGCTAACTCCCGGTTTCTTAAGTGTCAGGCACTCCAGGTACTGGCTCTCCATCAAGCAAATGTGCTATGAATGGCCAATCAAATTATACCAGCAACTCTGTTGCCGAGACCGGATCCGCATCGCATGAACAGAATACGGATTACCCGTCGGGTTATGCCAGCCATGCTGTTTCCGAGAACGGCTCTTCGCTCGACTACGATGATACCATGGCCAGACAAAGGAGTTACGCCGGCTACTCTAATGACACCATCAATAACCCCGATACCATCACCGACTCAGTGTACGCTGGTTTGAACGGAGTAGGGATTTTGGACTCAAGCTCAACGCACTGAGGAAGCACAATCGAGTTTCAGTTTCGGCTACACTGGATCTCTCTCGTATCTACAATCCACGAATGGAGAATCGAGCAATGCTAGCTATTCCGGCATCCACAATGACTCTCCAATACTACCTTTGCCTATGAACGACCAGTTCGGCTACATCAGTCGCTCAGGCATGCAAAGCGGACTAACCCATGGCGGTCGTCAAAAAGCTAGTGGAGGTTGAATGCCGACGGTTTACTTAGACATTAACTTCCCGAAACCTCCACTCAATCTCATCAAAAATGCAGGAGAGAGCGTCAGGAAGTGGAGTGAGTTATTTGAATATGAGCGTCCGGAGCCTAAGCATGGTGGAACAATCATCCAGAGCGGTGATGAGTTTCATGTTGTGATCGGCAGGGAAAGGTCAGAAAAGTCCTCACGTTAATTCTCCACAGATGCGCTTCCATTTCAAATACTTATCTCTTTTAGGTCTATCTCTAGTTTTACAATGGGAATGAGTAGTGGGTGATTGATGTTCCTCTTCGTGGCAACCATGGCCTCACCAACTCGCTCTCTTTATACAGCCAGCACCGGGTCCTATTTCAGGACCAAAGCTAGCTCCAATTCAAGGCAAAGCGACCCTGTTCCCGGCTGTTCATCAGATAGATCTGAGTTTCCTGTTAGGTGGCTACGGCAGCGATTGGCTTCAAGCCCTGAGAGTCTATCGGAATGGTGTTTTCTTCGGCAGTATTCACGATTTGCTGCAGGCCTGGGAGTAATTCCAGAAGGAGTACCACTTTCATAGCATTATTGAGTTTCATTTGCTCCGAGAAACAGAACAAGGTCGTCGTCTGCATGCTGGAGAAATGATTGAGTTACGTCATTTTGAATTTGGCAATGAGTAGTGCAGTTATTGAAAAATTATGCCTTCCCTAAAGAGACGGGAGAAGGGTTACCACTTCATTTGACTGGATAAAGTATGCTAACTCGGAGCTATTCGTCTCTAGGGCGACTATATTGCACCCCATTGCTCCCTGTACCGAACGATTAAGATAATCAATGTACCAAGCCACGACCAGAACCTCATTCTCGACTATGGACCCGAATTGCAGTCTATGCTCGACGATATTGCAGACTCCGTTAATACCGAAAACACCGTTGTTCCATGGGATATGGGAGCTGTCAGTGGTACGTCGGCCTCGCGCAAGAAGGGTGTGTCTTGCCCTGCTGGTAAGAATCCCTTTCCTATCTGCAAGTACTAAGGGCCGTAATTTCGAACGACAACATGCTGATTATATCTTTAGGAGTTTCTGCACACCAGATGTACATGAACGTACCAGACGCCTTTCCAACACCATATACGCGAGAGATGGCAAGCTTCCTCGGTTTCAGCCCCTGGGAACACGCATGGCTTGGTGTCAATGCTCTCCGCTCAGACGACCGCCCTAAGCCAGGGGGTGTACGCATGGAGGAGAAGGAGAAAGCTGAGGTTGAGAAATTTCACAAGAAGTGGATTTCTGACCAGATTACTCATACCCCCATTCCTTTAACCAAAGGTTTCCGACCTGTCCCCACTGTCGTCGTTCACCAGGTAGAGTACGACAAGACCAGTCCAACACATTGGATCCTCGATCAACGGTTCATTCTGGTTCCATGACAGTATTTTCTCCAGCACCTTTGTCCCAATCCCTTCTCCCTTCTCAACACCAGTAAGGCAGATACCCTTTCATCTTCCACTTGTACTTGTTAGATTTCACATTACACATTTCGCACGTCACGATGACCTTCGAAAGCAAGTCGACGGTTACGATCCCTTTCCCAGATACCCAAATTGCCCCCTGTCCCTTAGATTAGAGAAGAAAATTTAACGTTGATTTACTGAAATTTTGAGTGCATTCATGTTAAGTGATACTTATGTTATCCTTGAAATCCTGGACATGCTCGTAACCATGAGATACTCATCAATTTCAGATACTCACAAGTTGCTTCAGCTGTACGGTTCACGTTCACCCGATGTGACTGGATGTGGTAAGTTTGACTTTGAGGGCCGTCGAGTCGTCTAACTTCTTGGCAACTGCATCGTGTCATCTACAGATATATTCCTCCTCCATCTCTGCTGGTGAGTCACAAGCCACCGGGTATCGTTCTTGTTTCTTCATCCTCCGTCTAAATCTTCTGTCCAGTCCTCAACTACTTCTGTTCCTTCCTCTCCTCAAAAATATTTTGTTTAAGTCTTTTGTTAACTACTCAGCAATCAGGAACCTTTCGATGCACACCGACGCTCCTCAACTTGTCGAGACGGCCGTTGAAGGTTTCTTGGCCTTGATCGAATATCTTTTCGCCTTTGCACACCTCTTGCTGTTCACGAACTTTCCAGTTCAGGTATAACTATGGTATTCCCTCTCAACCAGCTGGCGATCCTCTCTCATTCTCCCACGAAAATCTCCACACATTCCTCTCGGGCATCATAACCGCATCCTGCCCCCGTCTCATAGTACTCCCACCCTCTCCAATGTCCTCCGTACCCGGCAACTCATGCATAACATCACTCGACAACTCCTGCGGTTCCTGTACCTGCTCTGCTTCTTCCCCACTTCCGTTCCCATAAGGTTTCAACGGCTGCAAATAATACGTCCCAGGACTACTCCCCCCATGAAACCATTTCTGCGAATCGCTATAGTATTCCGGCGCCTCTGCAGCAGACATCCGTTTCAGAGCCTTCCGCTTTCTTCTCAGAAAATAGAAAGCCACGCCCACGGCACCGGCGACGCTTGCTCCGACTGCAATCCCGACGCCGAGGCCGGTTTTGGCGTCGCTGCTAAGGCCTGCGTTGGGAGGAGCGGAGGCGGTGGTTGGTGTTTCAGGCATGGAAGTAGGAGCAGTGCTCAAGCTGGAGGGAGCTGAAGTGGGAGCTGCGGACTGCTCGAGGCCAAGCGTTGTGGTGTAGGAGAGAGGTGTAGAGAGGACAGCGAAAGTAGGACTGTTCGCGCCGTAGCCGATTGATTTGTTGGGTCGGAGGTCGAAGTAGCAGGATGAGACGTCGGCCCATTCCATAACGACGAGCTCCGAGGCATTGTAGGGAGGGACGTTTTGGACGAGTTCTGTGAGGAGGGGTGTTAGCAACGGTAATTAGGGAGTCATGGAGGGTGTAGTACCAGTTACCAGGTCATTGGTGCCATCGTTACTATGGCAGAATGTATACAGAAGCGGAACGCTGAAGTTTGACGTGTAAGAGACGTTCACGGTATCGAGGTAGTTGACCGTAAGCCCAGCCGGAGGGTACAAGAACTCAACGCCATTCCTCTGCGCAAGTGCTAATTCAATTAAAGATATACAAGCAAAAGTAAAGACAGTGAAAAGAGACGAAGCCGCCATTCTCGCAATAAATTAGATGCAGAATGACAGGAGCAAAGAATCAGATAACATCACAACGCAGTGAAGGTGCAGGGAGATGGGAATCTGAAGTCCATCCATAGCATCGGTAAATACGAGAGGGCACCAACCGGTATTTAAAATAACCTTTCTTAGCAAGCTTCGCCTCTAGCACAAGGCTCACCGGCGTGGCGCAATCCCTTGCATCTGGGAACGATCGGCTCCCCAGCTTTGGACGGTGTCAGCACTAGCCTCGCGTCGCTCCCTGCCTGAGCCACTCAACTGTGATCCAGCACAAGAAGAAGCTTAAAGACATGAGATTCAGCGGAGTTGATTGGGAGGAGGTACGACCTTTTTGGACAAGCTGAGATAAGGATGGGATTCAGGGGATCGACGAACTGATTTGACGACAGGAGTCGTATCTCGCAAATGGCCTTATGGGAGTGGAGAAGTTGATCTTATAGCTGGAGGCTGAGACGAGGTAGTTGCTACTTTGTAAAACACTACATTTGAACCTGAGGAATTCTGTGGCGAGAATTAGAAGATCGTAATTCTCAATTCACATTGACCGAATATGGAGAGTTGGAAATATCGAAATGAAGTCGAGCTGGTAAACTCCGACCCCGTATTGGCTAAGTTAAGAAGCGCTAGGCCCGTCTGATCTAGATTGCAAGCGATTTCAATACAAGCGCACCCTCGTCGCTCCATCACATCAAATTCAAGATCTTCTCATGTCCATCACAAACTCAAATCCCCGAAAGATGGCACCCTCACCTCTCCAACAACGGCGTACGCATAATACTCTCTTGTTTCAGAAGCTTCTCAACTTAAGAGACAATGCAAGTCCCTTCACGCTGGTGCTCGATACCTTGGAGCAGAGTGGGAAGCCTGTTGTGAGAGAGTTTGTGCGTCGAGCGAAGGTATGGGATCTCACTTCTGTTTGATGTATTTGCTTAAATGTTCTGTTCCGTGCGACATTATGCCCCAAGTCTCTATAATTTCTCATTCTAGCCTTCCGTTTCGTGAGCTCTTCAAGTCTGTGAAACATCACGTGACTGCATCTATCTTTTCATGATTGTCTCCATTGGTCCGAGAAAGTCAGACTGATCATTCATATTCTTACAGATCTCAAAATCCAAAATCCTCTTCATCTCATTCTCCACGCACTCCCAGAAAACCCCTACTGGGACCGACACTCTTATCACCACGCGCGGGAAATCGCTCTCCACACTACGAACCGAGATCCTTTCTCACCTCCCAGCACCACCAACTGGACCTGGTCCCTCTGCAACCGCAACAAGTAAGCCAACCATCAAACATCCGTCAATAAATCTTATCCTCGGTACCAGAAATTGACATCATCTAGAATATTTAATCGTAATCGACACCCTCCGCCCGCTGGCGGCTAGCCATGTAGCACACTTGTCAACCTTCCTCTCCTCGCTCCTCATATCACCGCAAGTCTCGCTCCTAGCAACATATCATACCGACATGCCCATCCCATCTTCCCAGCACAGCCACTATTTACCAGACCCATTGACCATGTTAACGTACCTCGCGACCGCTATCCTGACCGTGTCCGCCATGTCGCAAATCCTAGCTCGGAAACGAGCGAGAGATAAATCTCTTCAGGAACCTATATTCGGGCTCAATGAGCGGAGAGAGGGCGTACTAGTCGGCCTCAAGGGGAATGGTGAGGAGAAAGGTGGGGTTGTCGTGCACATGGAGATCCGCCGACGCTCCGGTCGAGGGATTATGGAAGATTTTGTTCTCATCCCTCCTCCTAGCGCAACTTCCTCGTCGACAGCAGCAAGTAAAGCGGTGAGCGAGATTATACTGCTTGACGAGCACCCTCTTTACTCCACCGTACCGATGAGCGCGCCAATTCCTGGTGAAGGTGACGATGAGCCAGAAACCACATTCAATCTCTCCTTGACCGAGAAACAGAAACGCGATAGAGAGGGGGTGGTGCTACCATACTTCGACGCGCAGAAAGAGGGAGGAGCTGCAGGACCCGGGGAGGGAGGACGGATTTTATATGAGATGGGGGCGGAGGATAGGGAGGATTTTGATGAGGAGGAGGATGAGATATGAAAATTTCATCCATGCAACTCATGCATTGTCGATCTTGTGTTGTGGGATGAGAAGTCATCAAAGAGTGCCATGGGGAGACAGGTCGAGACCGCAGATTTCCTGCCCTCAATTATCATCCAACTCCACGCAAAAGAAAAGCCCAGAAAATATATCAAGGCATTGTCTTACCTTCCTCCTGGCCCTAAACTCCCTAAACAACTTCAACCATACCCCCTGCGCCATGCAAATCGGGCCTCCCAACTCATTCGTGTAATCCTGCTCACAATCTGGGGATGCCTTCTCCCACTCTTTCTTTGTGAACTCTTGCCAAGGCTTCGGGTACGGATAATCTGAGAAATGCACCAGACTCGCATTCCCCATAACCCTGTACGGATCCCAGGTATGCCAGTAATACCTACGCTCATATTCTAGTTGTATCTCTTCCGCGCTCTTGGGTTCTATGTATTTCTGATGCTGCCACTGGTTGCGGCGGAATTCACCGGTCAGAAGAGCGTACTGCCGATGCGGGAGGATTTGGCAGCCGGGACTGGAGCCGAAGATGCGGTTGATGATTTCCATGTCATATGATCCATATTTCACGGATTCAAAGGCGGTGAGTACGCGCGCGAATGTAGATGCTGAAGGAGTAATGAGCATTATATGTGAGGAGAGAGTAGGCTTGTCGAGCCAATAGGCGTGCGGGAGAGTGATTTCGGAGGTTGGGAGGAAGAAGAGCTCGTCCATGGGTTTCAAGAGCGTGCTGTCGGAGTCGAGGACTATGGCCCGCGAGTATTGTGTTTGGTTGAAAGCGAGGAGTTTGGTGTAGGAGGAGGCCCAGTAGTCGTTCAACCCACCCTTCCTCAGCACATCCACCGGCACCAAATCCACCCTATACTTGTTTCTCGCGATCTCCAACAACTCTCTCTCCTTACCCAGCTCTTGCTTTTCCCCTTCCTCCCAGCTTCTCGGAAACAACAGCACCCGTTCCGCTTTACTCCCCAACCTCTCCAACCTCTCAAACATCATAACTGCATTACATAGATAATCCGTCTCCGTCGCATACAGCACATACGCCCACCTCGTCCAGTCCCATTCCTCTACCCCTTCTGGTACCTTGCCCACCACAACCGGTTCCCTAAAATAGCATTTCGGCGCCGTCAAGCCCGTCCGCTGAAAGATGCTGAATTGGTGATAATGCCAGTCAAAGAATAGATACAAGAGAAGAATGATGAGAGCAGGAGAGATCCACGCGCGTAATTTCCGGGGATTGCGGTATGTCACACCACGTAGTGAGTTGCGGATTCGCCTCGAGGCGAGCATTTCCCGGATGGTGGGCAGGCGTTGGACTTCGGCTCTAGAGGAAGAGGAGTGTGAAGGTTCGGGATCTAAGGTAGGAAAGAATGGAGAGTCTTTGAGGAAGTCCGGGACTTCTGGGTCTCGTCTCTTTTTCCCGGCCATGGTGTAGGGTTTTGCCTCAGGGAGGAGGATGGATTGGATGAAGTAAGAGGTAATATGTTCACGTGACGTGTACCTCCGAGTAGTACTGAGGGTGGAGTGCCGAGGGATTTTAGATGCGCATTGTTTTCATCGATGGTCATAGGCTGGATTTCAGTCAATTCCAAATCTTTACTCTTTCAGGCAGGCAACTCACACGAGCAACTTCAATGAATTGTACCTAGGTAGCCTAGATCCTCACGCGTTCCTCTCGGCTCCGACTCGAACTAGTCGATTCGGTCAGACCATGCAGTTCGACTAACAAGTTTCTTCAATACAAAATAAGATAAAAATAGTACCCATCAATACAACAAATGCAATAAATACAGTGAATATCTTCAAGAACAGAAAGTTAAGATGAGGTCGGATGTCTTACCCCTGACGATCAACGTGTGCCGAGAAATCCGGGTGAATGGTGGGTCTCCACGCGTCAGGAACAAGAGCCGGAGCTGCGCCGTTTGGTAAGGCTGAATATAGAACGTAAAATACGTACCTTGAATTTCGATACTTCGCACTTCAACAGCGACCCTATGAGGTATAAACTTTTAACTGCACCTATTCAAACAAGACTCCCGCCCATACATTTACTGGTATTTACACAAGTGCCCTTCCATCTTTCTTTTCTGCTCACTACAACTCATCATGTCCGCCACCACCAACCTTCCACTTCCCACCGGTCAAATCAGGCATCCCCATAATCTTAACCACCAGGCTCGTCCATCCAGTGAAATGCTGAGTCCTTTGTCCCTTGCCAGTCTCAGGATTATACTGCTCCCATGCAAAGCCAGTCTCTTGCCACGACTCGAAGACAGTCTTGATGAGGTTGAGTCTCAGGCCGCTGTACAGCTCTGTAGCTTTTGCTTGGTGAGGGCCGGGAGTTTGGGCGTATTTCTGTGACACGGTTAGTCAAGTGGATCGAAAGGGGAGAAACAAACTTACGAGTAGCTGCACCACAGCAAGATAATTCATATTCATCCACACCGGGCCTCTCCAGTAGTTCTCCCCAGTACCATAGAACTCATCGCTCTTACTCAAACTTCTGAGACCATAGTCACTCCACAACTCATTCTCGTCGCCCAGGAGATTGAGGATATGACCGAGCTTCTCGCTCTTAGGATCAAGGAGACCGGTCAAGAAGGGGAAGAGGGAAATATATCCCTTGTGGCAGACGAGCGAGTTCTCCTCATAGTCGTCGATTGTGGCGTCGCAGTAGCACTTATCCCTCTCACTCCAGTGCAAATCATCGATGTTGCGCAGGATGGCTGTTTCGATAGTAGTGAGCTCGTTGACGTCGTCTTCGTAGCCGAGGAGTGTAGCGATATTCTTGAGTGACTTGGTCAACATACCCATCCAGGAAATGAGATCGACATGGAGCTCTCCTGGGTGAGGTGGCTGAGGACGCGGGTAGTCATCGAGGCCACTAGTCAAGATATGCTGGGGAGTGCGGCCTCTCCATCGATAACCTTCCTTGGTGCTGAATGCCTCTCGGTCATATGACTTGAGATCGCCATGTTGAGTCTTGCGGAACCAATCGTAGTGTTTTCTCAGCTTGGGATAAAGCTCCCTCAGATAGTGCATAGCAAGATCAGGATTCTTGAGATGGACAGAAGTAGGCTTCTGGGCTGGATCCAAGGTTTCCTTGTCGGGCGGAGTAGTACCATTCAATGCACCAATCTTGCTGATGAATGAATCGATGATGAAGAATAGAGTAGGTGGGTTGGCGTAGTGCGGATACTGGACTTGGAACTCTTGGGGTACCTTGCTTCGTGCTTCAGCGCCAAGAATTTGCTCACGGCCAATCCACCCGTCGTCATCGACGAGATTGAACCAGCTCTTGACGACCTCAAGAGCAAGGTCCAAATCCCAGTCAACGATTGGCATCAGATGGAAACCTTCATCCCAGAGGAAGCCTCGAGGGAAGAAGGAGCGTGAGGGTACAGTAGTGTAGAGCTCAGAAGGACCCTCAAGCTGCTCCTGGTGACGTCCACGAGCAGCAGCAGTCTCTTCCCAGAAACCTTCGTTCTCCTCATCATACTCTGGCGCGTAAGAGCGATCCACAACTGAATCTCCATAGAAGTATCCAAGACCACCGATCAAGTTCGAGAACATATTTGTTCCGAATCTTTGCAGGTGCTCGATATCAAAAGGCGGCTGAGGGTCGAAAGTAGCAATGAATCTCTCAAAGAATCCCTTCGACGTCTTCTCAATGAACTTTGTGACGTCTTGGCTAGTGTGCTCCTTTCCAGCAGATCCACTGTTGAAAATAACGTCGAACTCAAAATCGCCCTCAAAGACCTTCTGGATCATATGAAGATTCCCAGCTCCAGGGTTGTTCATCATCGTATACACCTGCCATGGTGGGGGCGCATTTTCTTCCCCATATTTCTCCAGGTACTCGTCAATCTGCTCCTTCAACTGCTTGAAGATAATTGGCTTCGTCTGCCACAAAATCTGCTCTGGGACAGTAAAGGAATGCACGATCGTCCTATCAAGCGGCTTCTCCGCATACGAAGTATGCTCAGCCTTCGGACGATACCCTCTCCCCTTCGTAACCGTCATCTTATATGTGCCCAGGCCCTCAGACTCTCCCTTCACCGTAACATCACCCTCATACCCCAACTCATCCTCCTCGTTCTCAATCTCCAGACTTCCTAGACCCTCGAGGCCCGTATACCACACTATGGTCGTCTTCAAGTTCGGAGGTGAATCTTTTCTGACAGTTCCTCTTATTCTGGCAGCCCAACTACCTCCGTTACTTCCACCAGGGATTTTAACAAACATAGTCTTGATATCGATGCCATTGCCCTCATCGTATATCATCTGCTGCCCGCCGGTTCTGGCGTCGAATTCGTCCCAGCCGTAACCTCGCATACCGTCGCTTTGCTCGCAGGTATGTCTGAAGTCTGGTTCAATTAGCCATTGCCATTCCTCGTCCCCCTCTCCCAAAATCACTCTCCCACTAATCTGCCAAAAGCCTTCACAAGGACGTAAAAGGTGGAAAAGAGACAGAACTCACTATTCTGCACATCATTAAAATTCTCCACCTTCGACCACATCAACCCACTCATCAAGCTCTTGGGGATTCGCGGCCTGACCCCAAAATACAAATTCGGTCTATAGGGACCCCATAGCAAGCTCTGGTTCGCATTGCGGGCCACTTCATTGTAGAGAACCGCTGTGTCGGCTGGGTCAGCCGCGTGCACATTTCCACTACCAATTGCAAGCAATGCAGCTAAGAGAGCTGAATTGAAGAACCGCATTGTAGAGAAGGGTATCCTGAGCTCCAGGAATGAGTGTGTTGGAGCTCGGAAGGAAAATTCGAGGATATCGAGGGGAAGATGGTGGGACGTGACGAGGCAGGGCTTAGGGACACCGTTGCGGGTTTGGGCGAATAGATTGCGTTGCGTTCAGCCTGTAGCGCGAGGCTGCGGGGAAGGCTTCACTATCCGCGATTGGGCTAAGGGGGGCTTTCAGGGGTCACGAGTAGATGAAGAAGCGATGTGTTCAAGACAATTGGTATCATTTGTGCATTTATTGTGTGTTCATGGCTGAAGACTATAGCTACGACTAGTTTCGTGGTGTGGAGGCCAACTGAAGAGATAAGCTCGGAAGAGCCATCTCCATGCCCAGAAGGCTGCTCTAAGCTCCACCTGAGCTTGGCGGGAGACTGAAGTAGTTGTAAGTTACAGTATTATCGTAATCCCATCGCTGCGTGATCAATCCCTCGTAGGACTCAATGGCCTATTGAATCCTCCAACGCGGTTCATGTATTGTCTGTACTCGGTCTTCTTCTCCTTCCTGACTGCAGAAACATTGTTGCCAGGGACCTTCTTGTTCTGTGTCGTGCCAAAGCCTCCGAAGCCCATCATCGCCTGCATGGCTGCCATACCATCATCCTCGATCACGATCTCGTCGTCATCGTCGTCCTCTGGCTCTTCTTCCATCTTGTCTTTCTTGACCTTGATTCCCTTGCCCTTCTTCTGAGTAGCTTCACCATCGACGTCCATCCGATCGTGGTCCTGGCCTCCAACCTTAAAGCTCACTGGTGGAGTGGCAGTCCTTGCTTTGGTAAACTCTTCTTCGGCCTTCAAGGCAGCTGACGCAGGTTTCTCGGGTTCTGCGGCTGGGTAAGCGTCCTTCTTGACAGGTTCCTTCTCCCATCTCGGACTCCTGCTGCGTTCATCCCTCTTTCTCTCCCTGTTACCTTCCCTTCCCTTGTCCCTCGCATCCCGGTCCCGTCCACCATCTTGAGAAGAAGCACTGTTAGCTCTGGGTCTGAAAGCCAACTGCATAGGAATACCCAAAGCAAATGCAGGAGCGCAAGGGGTAGTAATTTTGACTGTCACTTTAGAGGTCCAGGTCCTAGCTCCAAACTTGGTAGCAAGCTCCAACGCAGACCTCAAGCCGCCAGTAGTAAACAGAGGAATGAAATGAGTAGTAGCAGCAGCGCACTTACCCCTTTCTCGGTCTCCGCCATAATCTCTGCCGCGATCTCTCCTACCACCTCGCTCTCCATCCCTCTCATCCCTGCCTCGTCCTGTATCTCTATTCTCCTTGCGATTGTCAAATCTGCCACCGCGACCAGAACCTCGCTCTCCTCTGGGCGACCGACTTCTGTATCTGCGATCCCGCTCACGGTTCCTGTCTTCTCGTCCGTCATCACGTCTTGGCTCCTCGCGCTCGCGACGAGGAGGATCGTCTCTCTCACGCGAAGGAAGAGGTGCGCGACGATCTGCTTCGTCCCACATCTGTTTACTGTCTGGACGGCGGGCGCGTTTGCGTGGTGGTTCAGCCATCTTTGTTCTCGAGTCCTGGGAGTAGATCAAGAATGCGTGGTGATTGTGGAAAAAAGTTTGGTGTATGAGCAGGATGTTGTGTTGATAAGGCTGGGATATTTACTATCAGTGGTGGTATTGTATTGTGACACGTGATCAATTTGAGAATTCTAACCAGGTGAAGAAACCTCAGTAAAAATGTTTCTAGGATTCAAAACATTTCATAAGGGATTTGGGCAATGCTCGCTCACCCACTGCCGTTACTGGTGCTCATCACGTGCACCTCTAAGTGATGGTCATCAAGTTATCAAGTTCTCACTTCGTCGTATCTCAGATTACAATAGCTTTCACCAAAGAGAGTATCCATCCCATTTGATGTAGAGAGAATAATCTTTCATCAGTCCCCGATTTAGAATTCGACTCTCCAGAAATCCACTCGTACTCCGCCACATTAGCTAATCTCAATTTTCTCGGCGGCGTTCTTCTCTACAAGATACCAACTCAACGCCCAATCTCTCAAATCACAATGTCAACACCAACACCCACCCCAAAGTACATCTACAAGATCCTGCCCTCATCTCCCGCACCACCATCACCTCTGCCCTTGAACCTCCCACTATCTGCCCTCGACGCGAGAGATAACTTCCTGCACTTCTCTACTTCCGCACAAATTCTCGGCACACTCAACGCCTTCTTCTCTCACGAGGAATATGTTTGGATTCTGAGAGTACCTTATGAAAGGGTACAGAAATATGTGAAATGGGAAGATGCCAAAGGCAAGAGCCCCGATGAGAAAGGTGGGTGTTGGGATGTTAAGGGGGAGAGGGGGGTTTTTCCGCATGTTTATGAGAATGGCGATGGGGATGATGATGGGAAGGGTGGAAAATTGAGGTTGGGGAGGGAGGAGATAAAGGATTTTGGGAGGTGGGACAGGAAAAGAGAGGTGTGGGGGAAGGATGGGTGGCTGTGGGAGGAGGATTTGCCTCTGGAGTGAGTGAGGCACGGATGAGTGGCCGTTTGAAGAGAATGAGAAGTAGAGGTGTGAGTGATGAGAGTAGAGGTGATGGGGTCAGGACGGGAAGATTGGAGGGATGGCTATTTGAAGAGGATCTACCATCGTTATGCGATGAGTTAGAGGTCAGAAGTGAATGAGAAAGGGTGAAGAACTAGAGCGAGTGGAGCTGCGGCACAGACCGGTTCGATGCCTGCACGCCGTGCAGTTGTCTCCCAAGCTTCATGCGGCTACGCGCTAAAGGAGAATCAATGGAAGCCCATTGAATCGTGGTTTCTTTCACGATTGGTCTTTTCATGTTCTTGTAAGGATTCTTGGGGCCATAATTTTCCATGGATTTATCTCGGATGGGAAATCCTTTGAACTCGCCTATTGTTCTCTCCATTTTGTCTTCCGGACTCACACTACTCAACCATTTCCATGCTAAAGGTGTATCATTTCTTTTTTTTCTACTGGGAACAAGTCATTGCCTTAGATTGTATGTCAGTCTTCTCAGAGTCGACGATTTTGGTGACTTCTGAAATTCCACTCAGTCGACGGCGAGGGCAGCGGAGACTGTACGAACTGGTCCCAAAATCAAATCTCACCGATTGGTTATTCGTCTACAATCAAGCAGTAATCGGAAAAGATCGTCCCCTGATTTTTGTTTACCCGATTGCATGCACGCATGAAGCCCGGCATTCTAGGAAGTGCCGTTGCCTGGCGTTTATTCCAGGAGAATCCTTCGGGCTCGCTTAGGTGCCTCGCCTCCTGAGCCTCATCTACGAGCGAATGCGAATCGTATCGGGAAAGCTTGGGGCTCGTGCAACGAGGTACAATACGGCATGATTGGAATCGACGACGACGGAGTTGATGATCTTGAAACTTTAAGCATGGACAGGCAAAGTTGACACCGAGATGGTAGGATGAAAACCCAGCGTCCTTAGTTTCGACTGTTAGGCATGACATCCATTGTATTCTCCTTCTTACTTTGACAAGTAAGATGGTCTTGATTCAATCACAGTTGTTTCAAGAATTCTTTTCTAAAAGCAGAATAACTGCCCAATCTCTGTCTCGAAAAGTATATAAAGCTCTGTTTCTCCCTCTGTCCTCTGCCAAACTTCAGCCTTCAACTCACAGCAAGTTACAATCATCTCAGACTTCTTTCAACTCTGAACATCTTAACCTCAAAATCTTCAAAGCAACTCTTCTTCCTTCACGTATCTCAACCTCAGCATCTTCATCATGCAGTTCTCAAAGCAATTGACTTTGACGGCCATCCTTGGCGCTATCGGCATTCAGGCCACAACCTTCGTAAGACCCTTTCCCAAACTTCACTCTCCCCTCGATAACCCTCCATCTACTAACCTCAAACACCCTCCAGCACGTCAACTCAGGCTGCATCCTCGCCGACGACGCCGCCATGTGCGCCGCCACCGGCACTCTCGACTTCGACGGCGCCGTCACTGTCTATGCTTGCATCGATGACTCCAACCAGTGTGACACCGAAGTCACGAGCTCGTGCATGGGCGACTTTACTTGGCCATCCGACTACGGAGATGTTTTTTTTGGGGCTGACAACTGCCTTTATGATGCTACAGGTATGAGTTTCTTCCGTGTTGAATAGTTTCAGCCTGGAGATATGAAGCTGATTGATATAGGAAATGTTATCAATATGCAATGCGCTCAGTCGGCCACTAACGAGGTTTCTAACCCGTACAATGACAAGTATGGCTGTTAAGTTACTCCCGAATGGAATTATCCTAAAGTTGTGGATGTTATTAGTTGGGATGGGAGGAAAGGTACTGGGAGAGTATACTTGTTTGGAAGGTGGATGCTATTTCATTCTTGCTATATGGCATCTTCTTTTGATTCCATGACCTTCATTTTGAATTTTGAAAAATCTGCTTGATGGTAGCTACCAATGTACACTCACTTGAGGAAATTGATATCGCGTTTTTGTTCTGCGGGTCCGATGCAAAAGTACATGAATGCAACATGTGGCAACCTCAATATCGCAAGGTTTTTTCTCGGTTATGGCGCTCTATCCTTAGGACCACTTCCGGAATATCCTTGCATTTTATTTCGTGTATATACACATCATACACTATACTAGTCTAGCTTTCGCTCGTCTAGTCATTCCTTCCTTCTTGAACTGCTTATTCCTAGCTTGTTCTTGAAAAGCTTGATCCCTTTAACTAAGATGCTGTTCCGGAAGTCCACTTCATCAGAATTATAAAACGTGTATGTCTCTACCCTCCATTGTCCCATTCTACCTTTCGCTTTCTGCCAGGCCTCGTACTCGTTAAAATGCTCCTCAGTAAGCCCAATTCCCTCTAGCCGATACCGGTTCCTATTCTCCTCTGCGCGTTTTGAGTAACTAGCTTCAGTCTTCGTCCTGCGTATTCGATACCACTTGTATCCTCGTCTGACAAAGCAAGCATCACAGCCGCATCTCGGACCTCCATCCGAGAGAACTTGCTCTGACTCCGCTAGACTCCCAAATAATGCGCATTTCGCGTCCTCTGTTGCCTTGGGTGTCTCTACCAGCTCTACCAGCTCATTCTCTGGTGGCGACCCGTATGGATTCCACAACCATTTCATTTTCGTGAAGCCTAAGTCAGGTCGAGGGTCTGCGAGCGCCTGCCACAGAAATTGTGGAGGTGGTGGAGGTCCAGTTATAGTGCTCCAGTCTTGCCTTGTGGCAGACTTTATCACCCTCACACGGCGAGAAGATGGTCTTTGTCTCGAATAAGATTGTAATGGCAATATGCTGGTCTGCCTGCTCTACACCCATCTCCCTGATTGATGGGAGTAGAGTGTGTCTCTGCATCTGATGTGATCTGAGTGGCCTCTGGATCTGGATTTTCTGAAGTGTTGACTGTCTGGTCAGGTACTCCAACTTCTGAGGTCGGTATTGGGCCTTGAGCAACCAAGTCGCTGTCCTGGGTCGGGGCTAAGAAAGGGCCTCGGTTGTCCAGAAGTGTGGCATGCTGCTTTGCGTTATTAGGCGTACCGTCGTTAGGGAAGATAGTGACTTGAGGCCGTTCTGTCTCAAGGAAAGCTTCAGAAATGGCAGGTTCTGAGTCTTGAGTAGACATGCTGTGTTGTTTCGGTCAAAGTTTTGCCGAAATAAGCGCTTGTATAGCAGAACTTAGGATGTCTGTGAGAAAATTTGAAGGGTTTACAGAAAGCGCGGAGTTACATTTATATATATGAAGATGGCTGTTGATTCACTTCCATTGAATAACGACCTTGAATCATGAGCTCGAATCATACCTTTCCTAGACAACTTTTGATAACTTTGAATTAGATGTCATTGAAGCATAAATAATTTTGGTCCTGAACTATGCCAAAGTCTTTCCAACTTTAGTCCGCAATGATTTAGTTGATGGTCAAAAGGCCAAGTGAATGCTTCAGTAAATCTATGCACGTCATTCGGATCTAGAAGTACCGAGACGACACTGATATAAAACGTTTCTTCAATTAACTTCTTCACAAAGGAAAGTGACACGCTTTATAGCTGCCCAGTCGTCCAAATATGCTATTGAATAATAGTATTAGGTATTAAAGAAGAATGTCCAATGACTAAAGTTGGAATCAGACTGCGCTGAATTAAATTGCCGAAGTATTGGATAATTATATGTGTTGGTCTCCCAATTAAGAGTGGTCGACGAAGGTCTTCTGCCCAGGTACACATAGAGGTTAATGTACTTGTACACCTGGGCAAATACAGCAACACAGCATTGTACAACAGCGTTGGATATTTCCCTAGTACAAGAGTGTCAACAGTAGTTATGATACATACTAGAATTCAGATCGGAACACAAGTGTTTCAGACCTTCAAAGAGTCCGCGCTATATACCGATATACTTGCTCTAGCGCGGGGTAATATTCCGCCGAACCTCTCAGCCCCATCTCACTTGCATCTTAAGCTCCTGCCTTATCCCAGGAGAAAATTATCAATCCATCATTCGTAGATTTTCAAAGTCAATAAGATATCTACAACTAGTCGCTTTGTGACGAAGAACACCCATTGAGATATCTTTACCTTTCTAGCACATGCATTCATCACTAGCTCTGGCGCGTTGTCGTGGATAAGGCTGGAGCTGGCAGCATTGCAAATAACAGAGACAGCAGATACTCCAAGGCTACAAAAATAGTTCAATATCCTTTGCACCATGGCAGATTCCTCTAGTTTTTCATCGGGTGGTCCAGTAGATGCACAGAAATCTGGCGATTACAATGCCTTCGGCAAGGCTCGACCTGGGCAAGCAGAATCAGCCGTAGCTCCTCATTCTGAGCTGCAAATATCACCACCAAAGTTGGATAAGAAGACACCGGACTCAATCGATGGAACTGATTCTGTATCACCCGAATCAGTGGCAGCAATCGCAGAGAGGATAAAGCAAGAAAGTAAGTCAGCTGTTATATATCATCTTTTTCTCTCTTGCTGATATTTGTTAGTCTTTGAGCACCTAAGACAAAACATCACCCTCGAACAGCCCGAATCCCGAAATGCCCTACTGTCTCGCTCGCCCCCATCTCCTCCACTTACAAGCAGTGTTGATGAGGAGCGATACTCACCTCCAAGTCAGCGTGCCTATACTCCACCGTCTTCTACAGATGCAAGCAGTTTTCGTACGCATCGGGACCCATCACCAATCAGACGCGCTCCTAGAGATGTCTATACTCCACCTCCTCCTGTCACAATCTTTGGAAGGGCAGACAGAGGAACTGGTGATCAAGAGAAGAAGCCGTCTGGAGTACGATTCTCTGATCAAGTAACGAATATTCCTGCGACTGGAACATTCTCAAGCTTTGAACTTCCTGCAATTGATCAGGAATGGGGCAGGCTGTTTGATAGCGATGGAACTCCTACCCAGAGGCTAGGCCAATTTTTGAGAGGACTTGCGAATCATATTGTAAGAATAATCTTAAAGCACTTGAAAATTATGAAAGTCTAACAGGGAAAAAGATCTCCGAGTTCGAACCACGGGAGAGCCTCGTTATCACACCCATCAAGATGGCGACGTATTACTCAAGCTATCCGATAGAGAAGGAATCACATCACTGGTTGAGTAATTAGCCCTCGATTATGTCACAGAATCTTACTGATAGCGTCCAGCCATATTTCAAGCACAACCTCTCAATGAATTATCAGTCTTATATCAAGAACTTAGCTGCCAGTATCATCTTGTTCAAGCAGATTGTCACTCTGATCCTACTGTCCCAGCACTTACTTCTATCGGCTTTGCACGTTGGATGATGCTGCAAATTGTATCAAATCCCGAAAATGAAGCAAGAAGGTTAGAGAAAGTGGTGTTCGGAATGCCTATTAATGCGGATGGCAAGTCGATTGATGGAAAGCCTGAGCGGCTTCCGAAGCAAATTTCACGTCACTTATTTCCGGAAAAAGAGGATCACATAGCGAGAAAGCTATTGGAGACCGCCGAGTCCCATCTTCTCGACAGCCTGGGAAGTAGTACGCAGAGAAGGAAAGTTTCGAATCCACCACTGTCACAGCCTTCTGGAAATTCTAGCTTTGGATTCCTGGGTGGGAAACGACCTGTACCTCTGGAAATTTATCAACGCCATTCCAGAAAATTAACAACATATCCGATTGAGCGAGAGCGAGATGTTTATAAAGCTACTTCATCAGTTTCAAGCAATGAAGACGGATTCCAGCTGGCAATAAAGCGTGACCGTAAACCATACTCTGCACAGCCAAGTATTAGTGGAAAGACTTTCAGGTCTCATAAGGATACACCTCCGACACCAAAGCCCGGGCTGTCGAGTATCGACGAGAGAACAGGATTCGAGGGCCGCAATCAACAGCTCCAGGGCTCTGCAGAATCTGATGTCGATTTGAACGACTATAGTCTTCCTGCCGAAGTTGCCACGGGCGGGAGATCTCGACTTCAAGGGCAAATGCAGCCAATTGCTTCAAATCCTATCGAGGCTCGAGTCGTGGATTCGAATCGTCCGGGGGATGAACCGAATGCAAGGCTTTCTGCTCTAGTGAAACCGGAACGTCTGGCTGGAAACTATGTCTTGCCCGATCAACAAGCAAATCTTTCTGGACCGGATCTATTCATGCAAAATCCCAGGTTGTACACTGACACTGTCGGCCACCTCCAAGAACGCATCTTTGAGCTTGGAAAGCTGTCACTTCTTCCCATGGAAAAAACAGGCGATATTCATGTACTTTCTCTGCCGCGATCGACATCCGCAGTTTCCCAAGGTGACACCACAGCCGTTGATCAATTGCTAACCCTGATCTCAAATAGCCTCAATTTGGCGAGAGCAATAAGTGAAGGACAAAGAATTCTTGCGGAAGAGAACTTCTGTGAATCGACATATAATATCATAGTGCTTGATCCTGGAAGAACCAATATACTCCGGGTAGTTCCTATCAAAACAGACACTCTCCGAAGCTTGACGAATCTTTTGGAAGAAGCGACATCTTACCTCAGTCAACCAATGGACTTGTTGTCATTGGAAGAGTCTCTGGACGACCTGTGCGAAACAGCAGACCTTCTCCTTCGTTACCTCGGGCTACAAAAATCAGCGGGCGTTGTGTCAGAAGTGCCCCTATCCCAGAAGTTGAATGACATATGCAATTTAGCATCCTCAACGCTATCCGTACTATTCCTAGGACTGGTGTCTTTCGTAACCTCGCACCTTTGCAATTGCAAAGACATCTTTAGTCAGCAGACTCTGACACAACTCCGAATTGAGACCTCCAGCCATTCTATTTTTATGGCACCGCGACGCTTGCTGTGTCTTGATGGCTTTCTCAAGCAACCCATTTGGACCTTCAGCACTGTACCGGAGGACTTCTCCAACGAGACCAAGAGGCATTATTTATCAATCTTCTTAGCCGATTTTGCTGAACTTTGGGGCCCATTAAAACTTCGCTTCGTTGTCGATAGCCAAGACCTTGTGTCCGAAATTGCAGTCCGTGGTGGAGTAATTCAGTCATCCGGTGATATGGGACACCCAATCATCCTGCGAGAAGGTGAGGTATTTTGCCATTGGCATGGTTGGATGGAAGTCAATTTAGACAAATACAATGGCCAGCGGCGACCCTTTTCTACCACGGAAAGGCTTTTGATTGGCGCTCCTGATATTAGCAACTCATACCACCCTGCAGACCAGGTATTTTATGTTTCTAGCACTTGTTCTTGCAAACGAAAGAAACGATATTCGGATTGCTATGAACCATTTGAACTGAGTACAAAGATTCCATCATGGTCACTCTCTGAAAAAACCGCCCAATTGACCGGAGGTGCCTATGTGAACTTGCTATATGGACATACTTGGAAATTCAATTCTGGCTGGACATTGAAAGATGTGTTAGTGGTTGATTGGGTAGATCATTTGAGAGAGTCATCTCATACGCCAAAGCCTTTTTATATCGACTACTTTGTTGTCCTAGATATCAGTCGGTGCACCGGGCACTCCCGAAGAATCAGCCTCTGGAGCCTTCTGAAACAAGATGACCTGCGACAATATCTCCGGAATACTCTGGACGCTAGAATTTGTACCGACTTTGATGTCCTTGTCCAGTTCTTTCCCCCTGATGCTTCCTTTACGGACATTTGGCACTCGGTTTCGAAAGAAGGCCAGGAAGTTTTCAAGGCCATTTTGAAAGAAGTCCTTGGAAATTTGAAGAGTACTGGAGTTGGAGAGGATGGCTATCTTCAAGCGTGGGACATCACCTCCTTCAATCGGGTGGACGGAAGGAAAGTAAAGCCACCCTGGAGATCCATGGTCAAAGATGATACTGCTTGTGCTACCTTCGCAATCATAACTGGCAACTGCATAAGATATAGAGCACCATCCACGCCTGGGAGCCCAAAGACATTATCAGACGAGATATCATCTACCATTCTACGCACATCAATCTGCTTCACTACCCAGCAAGTGTTGGGCAGTTGTGAACCTCAAGTCTACACACCGCCAAATTCATCAGAAGGCGACCATCATCGACCGGAGTGGGCATTAGCCAGTAGGACTTTTGAGAAATGGACAGTAAAACTTTCTGAGGACCTGCAAGGCCCTGTTAACTCGAGTCGTATGCAGCTTGTGGCATTAACACGGGACAAGTCTGGTCCTGATCCTGAGGCACTACAGCAGATAGAACATCGCCGATCGGCACGGCGTTTTCGACATGAAAAGAAGAAGGCCGAAAACGGAGTTGTCACCGGAGGTTCCTCTCATCCGATACCATATACCAACGGAGTATCGGGAGACGCTCGCCGTATGGAAATTTCACGAAAACGGAACGAGAATCCAAAGCCTCCTTCTAACGACATCTTCAAGGAGAGGAACCGATTGGTTTGCTACGGCTCTCTTGATTTTAAAAACGGAAACGGGGAAGATATAGGCAGACTTATTTTGGAGCCGACGCAAAGCATAGATCTCTATGCAGTGCAAGAAGGCAGCTCAGTAACAGCAAAATGGGAACCACGTAAGTCTGGACTACTGTCTGCCATTAAAGCGAAAGAACGGGAAGTCGATAAGCGGATGGTTGACTGGGCCGAGAAAAATGTAAATGGAGTTCTTCCGTGGGCTATTTCTCGTGTGGTAGAGGTTAAACAACCAGCGCCTTTTGTTGTTGAGCACATAAGAGGTGGGAATCAAGGTTCTGGGTATAAGGTGCTGCAGTCATATATTCGATAATATAACTTCAGGAGTTCTGGGAAAGATTATGTTCCGATAATGGAAAAATTTTTCAAGAAAACATGCAAGTTAACCTAGATTGCAAACTACTGCTCATAAAATAAAGCAATCGAGTGCTAGATCTTCCCCAAAGAGTTCATATTCCATTTTTGGTACTTCGAACATTGAATCGGCACGTTCTTGCTAGATTATATAGAACAGATGCAAAGATACAATGAGGGCTGAACGGCAAATGGTTATCGAGAGTTTGCAGTCTGAGTCTTGAATTCTGAGAGCATTTTCTTCGATTCCAGAGCCAGCTCTCAGCTTCATAAATATGCATCAATTTTACTTCCGAAGAAGACACATTCTCAACTCCAGCAGCAGCAAACATGGTCACCCCAAGTCCGCTTCTACCAATATCCTAACAAAGATCAGATTAGAGGCTGTGAACGATCTGGATGATATAAGATCTGGAAATTGGAGATCATCTCTTTAAAGGGCAGGTGTCCAAGTATGCAGCAAGACATCCTGGAGCTTTTTTGAGCGTCGAAGAATTCGAGATCGATGACAGACCAGAAAGGACGACTGATTCTGCTTCGACAGTGATAAAAGACGATCGAGGGCTTAAGGAAATATAAATTGAAGCTTCGGTAGTGACTTGAAAAGAAGGTTAGTCAAGTGCTTCTAGTTTTATAATAAAAGCTATCAGAAGTTTGCTTGACATTGACGCAGTCCACAGAGTTATGAACACGGAACGGCATTGTTTGCGTATGGACTAAGAACCGCTCTACTCATGTTTATATATACCAACGACAGACCTAGAGTATATGGCTGGAAAGGGAAGCGTAGCCTCAAGAAGAGGCTCTTCTAGTGAATGGCAGAAATTGGAACCTGAGGATCTCAGTTTCTGATGAATATAAATTGACCTAGAACTACGCACTTGAGGAGACTCAGTAAACTCCGGCGCCGCCACACCGCTGCCATAGCAGAAGCACCAACAAGTCTTAAAAGTTTGAATGGAGCAGACTGAAGGCTGAATGAACATTTGGCGTAGAGTGGAGCCCCATGAGGGTAGAGTATGGGTATATTCTTCCTGCCTCCAACTTGAGATCTTCTAGTATAGGAGTTAATGACCGCAGAATAATAAATGGCAGAAGGCGGGTTGAGAATGATGAAAGTTGATGGAATGACGATAGTCTTACTGTCACAAAAAATAATGGGTATCTGGCAGCATGTAAAATCCTAGTATTCACGCCTAGATATAGGGGAAATATAGTATCACTGCCTTTGAACCATTTTTTTTTTTTGAGCTCCGTTGCATTCTACATCTCTCGAGGGTGACTCGCTTGCATGCTCTACTACTGCTTCATTTGGGGCCTCAAACCTCCGAAATATCTAATATATAGGCACGCAACGTATGCAGGTATGAGGTCATGTCTGCTGGGTTTGTAAGCGACCAAGTGGTGCCTTCAAATCCGTTCTTAAGTTCTCTTTTCCCAACATGACGGAACGCTCTTATCCCTGCCGCTCTTACAACCGAGCCAGTGACGTGTCAGGACTGGCTGGCGAGTGGAAGGCTATTTGGAGCCTCAGACAGGATTGTTCTTCTCCGATATATGGGGTGTAACATTGAGGACTAAGAGGCAATTCCGCCAGAGGTAATGGCCTGTGAAAGCCTCAGAAATGATACCCGAAAAGTACACCACAATTAAATCGAATATGACGGCAGTTGAGAAGATAGCAAATAGCAGTCTTCGATTCGGAACTCAAGCGGCCTACGGCACATTTGGAACAGTAGCAGGGTGGATCAAGGATAATCAGCTACCGCTCGCAATAGCAGCATCAATAACCTCAAATGCTACAAGCAATTGTCCTTAGTCTGTTCCGGAAAGTTCGCCACAAATATAGTTAGCCAAACATAGAGGAACCCGTACACTGCGTATATATGCGTATCTTCAACACACCTCGACTAGCAGGAAGGCAGTGTAACGCACAATAACAATATGATAATATTGAGTCAATTTATACCCTAACAATATGACCGCGATAAATTCACTACCATATTATACCATTTCAATAAATTAGGGCCTATGTTATATCATATTAACTTAATACAATATATTAAACAATATAAGTATATAATTTTTAAATCCTAAAAACACTTTATAAAGTTAGAAAACTTTCTTATATAGCCTTATAATATAAGGATAGAGTAGCTTAGATACTATATCTCAATTAAATTTAAGCTATAGCTAGTGTTAAAGTAGATGGAAGTAAAGGGGTCAGTAAAAGGGGCTTAAGCTCGCTCGCCGCCCACCTTCCCCTACATTTAGTCCCTGCAACTACACCCTATACTTATTAAATAATATTTCAACATATCATAATAGTCTTAAGCTATATTGTTATCGAGTAAATAAGGTGTCCTTCTTATTATATTTACAGAATTTTTACTTTGGATTCATCAGTTGGATATATCGCAATATTATCATATCAGCTTCATATTGTGCGCTACACTGCCCTGAGGAAGGTGGTCGCCGCACCAAAGAGTACAGACTTCAGCGAGAGCAAATGTACTTATATGTTACAGAATTGAAATTCAGAAACTCTCCCTCACCATACTAGAACTTGACTTGCGCTATAGCTTTGGGGTATATCAGCTCAGCCTCAAGATCACGGGACATTCAGAAGACACCACCAGATCTCCTGAGAGGAGTCGAATCAAGCCGACCAAGTAAAGGACCTGCTTCACATTGAGGAATGATTACGAAACGGATGACTTTACTCTAATTACTGCACTGACGCAGTTACATGCTATTACTAGGAGATTAATCAGTGAGGGCGATGGAATACGATGCGATACTTGACAGACGGGAAGAGAATGACCGTAGGTGAGTACACGACGATGGAATTGGGAGTGAGCACAACTTAATGATAAATTTATGAATATGTTAGAACCGTATGAAGCTAGCAGGAAGCGAGAGGCGAGATATGGAAGATCGTTTCATTCTACGTGGATTATGGAAAACAACGTTTTTGCACGTTGCACATTGAAGGTCGTTCTCGGGATATGTTTCGAACCAAGTGAGAGCGAGAGGATCGAGACCATGTGCCAGAATTATACAAGGACCAGGCAAATCGACCCTCTCCGCATAGAAGCTACGGCGGCTTCATAATCGCATCAAGCCATCACTTCTCGAATTGTGGTGTCTTGTAAAGTCCGTCCTTGTAAAATGACAGCCTCCTGACTTCGAGTATGCTCAGTAGAGTAGTCAACGCCGTCACAAAGAAGTCAGTGGGACCGTGTCATGACGTCTACAGCAAGTTAAGTGATTGTCTATGATCCTATATAGTTTGCTAATAACCTCAAATTATTTTCGTCCGACTTATCAATTTCGTCCAATGCCTCTATTTCGCCGATAATTTACTGGAAGATGACAGTAATGGTGATTTTGACAACAAGTAAAGAAATGACAGTATACTAAGAACTAAGACTGTTGGAGTGCAGCTAATAGTGCTAAGCAACGCAAGGGCAGATTCGATGGGGAATATCATAAATTATTTCTGAGCAGCAAGATTCGCAGGCTGTGGAAAATCAGGCGAACTTGACTATATGAAGCATTGACTGCTGATAAATGAAGTCCTATATCGACTCACACGCAGCAATAAGCTGTGCTGAAGTATAAAGTGTAGGCCAACAAGCAACACCAGGAGTCAGCATACAACCAAGTCGGTCTACAAATACCCCGAGAGCGCAGACTGCCTCCAGAGTTGACGAAATAGATAATATTTTGAGGCATGATGGTCGAACATTCGAGGTCTGAGGATGCGAGAGTTCAGATGCTCCTATGCCCTCTCTCCAATTCTAATTCATTGATTCTGTCATTTTTGTCTGTTGTCAAGATATTCGCCGATGTCAAAATGATTTTCGCTGATGTGGGGACTCCACTTGACACATGGGATTGAGCGACGTTCAATGCTGTAAATCGCTCTGTGGAGGAAGCAAGGACCTTGAGGTCTTTTCGCCGTTGCTCTGGACGGTAGAGCAACATTAGAACAACTCGAATTGCTGCTGTGTCTGGCTCAGAAGGGCGCTGATGTGGAGTGGTGGTCATTTGTTCTTCGTTTTGAGAATGGAACCTCAAGGCGAGCAGCCCGGTGTGGACATTGTGATCCCGTTCAGTTGAAGCCCAATCAATGCTATGCTGTTGGCTGGTCAAGTACTTTCTTTCATTCTCTTGGCGAGACGTCGACTTCGTCATTTTTTTGAAAGTGGAGCGAGGATGCGAGGATCAGAGACTTGAGCAGTCTGGTTGACCGTTAAGGGCATTTTGAGTATTGCAGGCAACTACCACTTGGCGGATGTAGACTTCAGTGACATCACGAGAAGTTCAAAACATTGGGATCAAGTCACGTCAAATATGAGGAAAATTGAATTCAGGTCTTGTAAAGCATCGATTGCTACTTCCTGGGTATTCGTGAAACACTTGTAAAGTGCCTCCATACCATCCCATCATCAGTCATCCTTCCATGCATCCTCCAAAACGCTCAAGACAAATGAAAAGCTCGGCCGAGCAACGTGACCGTTATCGAATCCTCACTAGTAAACCGTGACGACGAACGAAGGCGTATCGAAGGTGATATGGGAGAATTTAGTGCTTGGCAGCCTCTGTTTACTTTGTCAGTATACGTCATTGCAGCAGATGTCGAGGAATTTAAGTGAAGTAGTGGGAATTATGTAGACAGAAGTGCTTACCCTTGTGGACATCAGCCTGGGTATCGTGGGAGGTCTGGTCGAGCTTGTCTCCGACGGCATCCTTGGCAGCAGTTATGCGGGATCCGACGCTGGCATCGTTGTCCTTGGCAACCTGCTTGTTGGCCTCCTTGGAAGCTTGAGAACTGGTGCCCTGAACGGACTCGGAAACGTAGTTGGCAGCGTTCTGATGATGTCAGTATGTTAAGGCCGAGTAAACAGAGCATAAAATAGGCCGAGGTTGAGATGTTAAAGCTCGACGACGTCGAGACTGAAGATAGGAAGAAGCTTTACATACCTTGATGGTCTCCATTTTGGATTTGTTTGGTTGGTTTGGTTTTTAGTTTTAGTTTTAGTTTGTGTGTCTGAGGTCTTGAGATTGTTGTGTGGTGAAGGAAGAAGGGGGGTCCTGGAGATGGAGGAAGGGTCTTTATAAACCCCTCCTCTAGGCTCGTCTTGCCTTCCTCACTCACGACCGCTTTCACATGATCAAATGACATCACACAGGTAGATGCAGTTTCTCTTACTATCACGGAAGTAAAGTAGCTCTTCTGCCGCCTTCCTGAGCTGGAGTTGGTGAAGCAGTTTAGGCCAGGCCATCGCAGAGCTCGGTTTCACTGCTGCCGAAGCGAAAAGGGGCGCACCGACGTCAGCGGGGTGAAAATCCCAGCCGATCATTGGCTCGCTTAGGATCTGCCCCTAGATCGATTTCGACGTCATGGCAAACAAAGAGGCTAATGTCGTCAAAGAGGAAAAGCTTTGTTATTTACCTTGAGGGGCAATCTTGGTCTGTGTGGCTGTGCCAACTTTTGCAATGGCCATATCATCGAGAGCTTCATATCGGAGGAACCAGGCTCCACAAAGATGGAGAATGCGAGCGGGAGATCCAAGGCGAGATCTGCTGTTTGCGTGTCAACGCTCCACAGGTTCCCGTCATATGGGGGATCCAGTTTCCCGTCAGCAGGTTCTACCAATGCTTGTTGCCCCTCGTAGCTGGGATATCTGGCATCAGGGCGAAATGCTCCGGCTCTGCAAACAGCTCCAGCCTGAAACCTGAGTCCCTGCCTGGCATCTGCATGAAAATCTCATGTGAATACATGAAGAGTTGCGCAATTGTGGGCCAATGCCTCATGGATTGGCTGACATGGCTTTCTCGAATTCGCATTCTGAGTATGAGATCGAGAAAGCTACATCATAGCTTTCGGAGAGCTTCTACATCGAGCCTATGGGAAGAGCTCGTGGTGGGTGCAAACAGGTTTGGTTCAAGTCGTCTGGGTTTGAGAGAGGTCCAGATTGATCGTGGCGTGTACGAATGTCACGGGAATTTAAATATCGTGGCGTCAGCTTCAACGCCTCGCCGGCTGTTGGAAGGCGCTAAGGGAATTAGTGCGGGTCCTCTGTTGTCATCTCCTGGCCTTCAAAATTTTCGAGAGGAGTAAATGTGACTTCAGTGATAAACTAAATACTCTCGAGTCACGTTGATTGATTTAAACGTACGCTTCACACTACCTAGTAACATACAAATTGGTATTCTCTTCAGGACTGTGACATATAATAAAGCACTAGAGCTACGCATATCGCAGGGAGACTCAGGTTGTAGAGAGGCTCATGCTGAAGTGAGGGCCATTTTTCAATCCTTGCCTCGTTTTCATTTTGAAATTTTGCCTGCGAATCATAATTGTATGCTCCAAGATTTTCTTTCATGAATTGATTTCTAGAGCCTTGATTATTTTTTCGAATTATTCACCTTTTATTCATGTGTTAAGTCTAAGCTGACCTTTCCATAACTTTCAGAACCATTCGGGTATTTAAGATCAATTCTAAGGCCATCTACACGATTCAGGCATTGAGACCTGCGCTCACTTGTAGAGCATCAGAACGCTTAGTGTGTTAACTGCGTTCCAGTTCAGGGTCAAAATCTTGACTATCCCACCAACAAGCATCTGCAAACCTTTTGCACTATCTTTCATTACCTCTTCATACTCTTTCATAATTTCGCTTTTGGGCATTGATGGCGGGAATTGACGACAGAACAGACTTTGATGGCTGCAGCCAGCTCGTCGACGACAGTTTCAAAGTTAGTCCGAAATACCTAGTCACTGGAGTTTAAAGATGCTAGTTGTCTTACGCAGCTTGCAACCTCGAATTATAATATATGACTATGGTTCATTTAACGACCCAACCGGTAACGAAAGACTGTAACTGTAATGCAGTAGTGTTCGAAGGTCGGAGAACGAGTTGGCGTGTTAGCGCATGACGTCGTGGCAAAGTCATATACTTGTTGGAAACCGCAGACATTATTCAAGAAGCTGAAAGCAGCACTTAGAACTAAAGTGAATATGGGTAGTATGGCAGGAAGCCGCAATTCGGTGAAAGCGGCGAGTCCCTTATTGATATATAAACAAGCAGAGTGCGAAAAGGTAAACGCAAGGCAAGCTGTCAACGATACAAACGGTTGATGGGAGAAGTTTTTTTTTGAGTAGGTCAGATAGATTATAGTACGTTTCAACTCGTCTGACTTTGGAGCCCTGGACATCGAACTAATAATAGAGACTCCCACATTTTCCCATTAACCTTTGGTGAAATTTCAACCGCTCTGTGATCTTTGGACTGAAATCGGCAAGACGACGGCCGTTTTGTTCTCGACGACTGGATGAAAGCTATTTGTTAGCATTTTACTATAGCCTATGCTATCTGAGGCAGCTACAGCATCAGCAACGGGGAAGAGTAGCTCACCAAGACGATGTATCTCTGATCCTCCACAGTCTCTCGGCAGAACCAAGCACGCCCAGTTAATTGAAGTAGATCGGTCGATCGTTGCTTTGATGAGATCTCTTGTACTAGAAGTTTTCTATATACCTATCCCCAATCTCAGAGAGTGAACACACTGAAGTTGCTGGGAGTTTAGGAGTCCATTTGAATGGTTGAACGAGCAGGTACTTGGCACAAAGCAGGATGAAATCCTCAGATCTGTTCGATTTGCTTCCACGTATATTAGAAGTTGAGACAAGACCTTTTACAAACACTCTTCATTTCTGAGTATTTCATATTTCCAGGCAGCTTTGGTTTCTAGGGGTCCTTAGTTTCCAGGGATCTATTGTGTTCTGAAACATCGTCATCCGAAAGATATCGGGATCAGAGTCTTGAAGGTTCCATCTATTGCTCAGACAAGGCATGTATTGCTTGGGGGAGCGGCATGGGTATTCGAGTGGAATATGCGAAACGAGAAATTCGAATAATATACAGTTGTCTAACCCAAACGCCCCGAATATAACCGTGCACCTATATCCCAGAACAGGAATGTATATGCTCAAAGTCTTAAGATCTCACCACCTTGCCGTATCCCACCTCTAAACATGTTCTCAATCACTCTTCCACCCATAATTGTCTCTTTCACAATGCCCTCGACATGCTTCGGCTCCACTCTCCCATACCAGATCCCACACCCCGACAAAAGATTCTCCTTCCCATCCGCAGTCCTCGTCCCTGGTGGAATGTACAAGATCACATTTCCAGCAAACTTGTGCCCACCAATATGGCTGATCAGCCCTACTCTCGCCGTACCCTTCCCTTCTCCGACACCATCACCAATTAACGCCCTCTCCTCCGCATGACCAACTTCCACCGGTCCCTTCAAGACCTGTACTCCCTCGCGTGGCAACTGTCTCTCAAACTCCTCCCTCAGCACCGGCCCCAAAACCCCACATCTCATATCCCTTCCTCCATGCCCACAAATCAGCACCAACGCATCCTTCACATCTTGCACGCCATACAGAAACCGTCCCTGACCCTTGCTTCTAAGCAATCTATCTTTATGAATAGGCGACAGGTTGTCGTGAGCTGGATGCAGTCTCATAGGCAGAAGATAACCTTTGACCAAAGCTTGGACGGAATCGAATGATACGCGCGGGAGAAATGGGACATATTTGAAGGATGGGAAGAGGTATGCAGATGTGGTTTGGATCTCGGAACGCTGCGGGATGGAAGAGGGGAATGAGGCGTTGGTTATGGCTATGTTGTGGTATGGCTGTTGTCCCAATTCATCAGCATCAATCAAGTTCCAAAGGAGTTGCAGAGAAGTAGCGGGAGAAATACATCAGAATACACTCCCCCCTTCCCAACTAACTCCTTGATATCCGCCGCCAAATTATCCCCCGAGTTCTCCTCTTCAATCCGTGATAACCAGTCATCTTTACCAGCGCAGACAAGCACTTGTTCGGCGTATGAGGCCATGGTCCCGTTCAGAGACTTGGCATGGTCGATTTCGAGCCCTTCCGGCATCGCGGGGGTTTCGGAACAAGTACATGTTGGAGAGGGACAGGCTTGAATCGTGGGGAAAGAGGGTGTGTTATGAGGGATTGAGTAACATCGAGTATGTGTTAATTGACGAGAGAGATGCCATGGTGACCGGGCTATGGGTCGTAAGAACATTGGGCGTTCAAGGAATGGTGATAACGGCGTTGACAGGAAATATTTGGCAAGGCTGACGAATCTTATCAGATGCGCGTTGCGTTGATGGTAATAACGATCCCCCGTACAAGCTTCCCTCAGGGGAAAGGACTAAATCTCGACCATTAATGCGCTCTCATGCCTCGACTTTCACATTCGTTACTCCTGCGTGCACATTGTATATCGCCTCTTCTTTCACTCGTTCTCAAAGGTACACGAACACTTGAGTCAGCAACCAATGAGCTGCGTTGGCTCAGAGAACATGTCCGAGATACGGGAATACCTTCAGAAAGCGTCTGTGAAGCACGAAAACGGTTGTTGAATCTCTGCAAGAGACGGTCACGATCCGAGCCATTGCAGTATATACTTGGCTCTCAGCCCTTTGGACCGTTAGATATCAAATGCAAGCCTGGCGTCCTAATTCCAAGGTCAGTCTTCTATGCCGCCGCCACGTGACCACAATATGTGACTATGACTTACACACTCCACAGGCCAGAGACAGAAGCATATACGACTCATGTCGCTGAGCTAATCAAGAACAATCAATTAAATTATTTCTTGACCTCTCAAAAGAGTGATGAAGCTACGGTCAACGCTAAAGAACTCAAAATCTGGTTTCCAAGGTTGACCATCGTGGATGTTTGCTCTGGCAGTGGATGCATTTCCCTCCTCCTTCACGCTCTGCTCTATCGGAAATGCAGGAAACTCAAAATCTTGGGACTAGATATCTCCAAAGATGCAGTTGCTCTAGCCAACGAGAATCTGAGTTGGAACGTACAGCAGAAGAATCTCCATACCACAGCAATCAAGGGGCGGAGCACGGGGAGCCGTCCCCAGGTACGATTCATGGTTCACAATGTTCTCGAAGGTCTACCGCAAAAGATTGGGAGTATTGATGTTATTATATCCAATCCGCCCTACATCTCTCAAACGCATTTTGCGACCGAAACCACACGCTCAGTGAGAAACTGGGAACCGAGACTTGCTCTGGTGCCAACTGGGGTGGCAGGGACAAATAAAGAAGCGGCAATCAATCATTCGCACCCAGAAGACATCTTTTACTGCCAACTTTTAATATTTTATGACAGCAATTTCTCCAAGCTGCTTGTCATGGAAGTCGGCGACGAGGCGCAAGCGATCAGAGTTGTCAGGCTTGCGTTGACAATGCCGGGTATCGATCATTCAAGTCGTATCGAGATCTGGAGAGACTTCCCTGCATCTGCTAAGCAGAAGCACGTCGTTGTCGATGGGCAAAAGATTCTGGTCAAGGGCAAAGGGAACATCAGAATTGTTGCTCTCTTTCGAAGTCGGATTTGGACGCCCGCACATTGGGCCCCTTCGATACTAGTGAGGTACAGCCAGACTCTTCATGCCCCCGACTCTTCATGCCCCCGACTCTTCATGCCCCCGACTCTTCATGCC
>AYLM01000423.1:0-13952 GCA_001625345.1 Cairneyella variabilis
ATTCCCCACCCCATCTTTCTCCCCCAACTTACTCCTGATCTCTGCCTCCGCTTCCCTTTTAATCCTGTAATACGCCAGCTTCTCGAACCGACTGAGCGCTTTCCACCAATGCCTGCCCGCTTCATGCTCGCCGATCCGCTCAAGGAGATCTACAACCTTGAGTCTTACGTCCTTATCCTTGTGGAACAGACCTAGAGCGACGTAGAAGAGCCCAGCATGAGACTCAGGAGCCACAGTGAGAAGCTGGCATATCTCGTCGTATGAGTGCGTGTACTTCGAGAGCGCTAGGTAGATCTCTCGGCTCGCTTGGGGGTTGAGTTTAGTCATTCTCAAACGGTCGTGTAAATGGTGGAGGTCGAGTGCTTTTAGTGGGCGGAAGTTGTATAGCTGGGCGAGATCCTGTTTCCTCTCAGCAAACAATATCATGAAAATAGGGGGGAGAGTACCATACCTGTTTGAAGCTAAAGTAACTCCTCGTATTCCTCCAGCCTTCAATACGATGGACCCCGCCAGCCAACTCCCGCATCTTCGACGGCTCATCACTCCACACATATCCGTGGCCACTCACATTTTCGTTTCCGGGCTCTACTTCTTCGACACCGATATAGAGGGCGCTTGCTCCGTACACGCTTTCTTCGAATGCAGCAGCTACACGTGTGAACTTCACTACCCAGTCTCGCCATTTGGCTCGGATGACTCCTTCTCCATAGCGAGCCGCAATGCTGCGAAGAACATCATTCATGAATGCCGCGTCTCCTGTTGGGTCATGTGATGCCCCTCCGTTTGATGATGCTGTGACGGCACTCGCATATGCAGGATTCTGTGACTGAAAATTGGCCAAGCCTTCGGTGAGAGGTGCTGGGTCAATCCTATTACTGATCTTCATGCGGCCTGTAGGCAAATCACACAGAACGTCCCACCATTCGGGATGGTTCTCAAACGTGGGATTCGTGACACCAGCTATGAAGCCTGGGACTTTGAGCAGGTCGTCGATCTTGCTGAGATCAGTGTATGGAAAAGCATGGCGAGTGAAACCACGCAGAATGCCCCCTGATGCGAGTGCACAGGCTGCAAGTACAGCTTCTGCAACTTCCCCAGAAGGACGATTGTGACCCAAAAATATGACTCGTTTTTGTGTCAACATGGCGTTCGCCAGTACGATGATGGGATGCGTATATGCGCCGCTTGTAGTGAGATGTGGGTGTAGCGCGAAAGGCTGTGGTGACTTGGCGTGGGGATCGTTGAAGGTTTGAATAAGCTTTATGAGGGAGAAGTCTCCCACCGTCTCGGGTGAGATCGCCACCGGGACTTTGATCGGTATAGGGATTCCGTTGTACATGACTCTCGTTTCGAATTCGTGGGTGTCTCGAGGTACTGAGTATTGGGAGTGTGCAACAACGTGTGCCTTGGTCCCATTTCGGGTCAAATCGATGCGCCTTTCCGGGCTTCCTGACATTGTCGCCGGGTCTTCAGGTACCTCTCCTCTATCTTCTGCAATTCGCATTTGTATCATTTGCTCAAATTTCTCCACGAACAGATCCTTGTTCTCACTTGCTTGCAACAGGTACCGCTCCAGGAGGCTGAGTTTGGGCATGAGAGACAAATCCATGGTGTTGACCGCCTCGTACAACAACGCCAGCGTTGCTGGATGCGGTGACTTGAAGTATTCCTCAAGGGCGAGTAGTAATAAAGGCTGCTTGTGCGTTAGAATGCCGGGGAAACGGGGTAATACCAGTACATACCTTATATATATGCAAAAAAGGATGCCGTGTGCATATTGCCATTGCCTTCACCACCGCACCTCTTTTTGCTGTCTTATCCTGCTTCGTATTCACCAGATTCAACACATATATCAGCGGTGGTCCTTCGCCGCCCTCAGGCTCACTGTCATCCGATTCTTCAGCAGAATCCTGCCCAGGCTCGAGATCTTCCCCTTCCTCCACATCGTCCGGATCTAGCAAACCCGCAGCTCTATCTTTCCTCTTCTGCCGCCTCCTCTTTCTCTCCGCCTTCAATTCATTCTCTTCCTCCTCCTGACTTGTATCCTTATGCAAGAAGAATATGGTCCAGTCCTGATTCCGCACATGCGCCTGATCTGGCAACATGAGCTCCGCCAGCATATGCTCATCTCCTGTGATCGCAACAGGAAACTGGTGTTCCATGATAGGACCTTTGTCGATGTCGAACGAGGCTACCAGTATGTATTCCACATGGTTCTCAGTGTCTCCTCGAGGGTATTGTGACCGCAACTTCCTCCTCGGATGCGCATCTGGATTATATTTTCTCGGCGCAGAGAGCGAAGAATGCTGAGACGACACTCCACTCGAAGGAGTTTTCGACGTCGAACTCGGATCCGACGTGCGATCGGTATCAATCATTGGCGGATTCGGGGATCTTGAGGGTCTTGAATGGCGGGACATTGCAGAGGGAGACCTTGAGGAGGGAAACGAAGACAAGGAGGTTCTGCGATTCGCAGGGATACTGCCATTGGAGCTCCAAGTAGCAGTTGTTTCGGTGGTGCCGGTGGTGCCGGTGGTGCCTCTGGTAGTCGGACGTTGCATCTGAACTGAACCTTTCTTGGGGCTGTGATGAATAACTGGCACGCCTGCATTTGGGAACCAGGAGTTTAGGTTTAGGGAGTTCATAGCGGGACTCTGCGACGTGGAAGGCTCTCGGGCTCCACTAAAAAGAAGGTTCAGAGGCCGTGCATAGGAGACCTCGTGGTCCGCTCGCAAAGAAAGGAGTGATAATGCACGCGATATAGACAGCGTCGGCACTGAAGCTTGAGTGTCGCCTAAAGTGTCACATCTGGCGTTGGCAGTGAGGGAGAGTATGTGCTCGCGGTTGCTGACATTTTTGTGAAACTATTCAGAGATTCACGTTGGTCGTTCAAGATGAATTGCGCCGCTCGATTCGTGTTTACCCCTTGCCATAATTCAGGGGAAATTCAACAGCCACAGAGTCCGCCAATCAAGGGGGGCGAGCGCCGCGAATAGGAGCATCCTCCTGTGGATGCATCCTTCCCGTTCTTTTACATATTCACTCGATTTTATCAGATCATCATCGAGCCATATCAGTTGCTTTTCTACGCTAGTTCTTGCACTTTACTTGCTGTAGAAACACTGAACTTTTCAGCGTGGCATCAATTGCCAAATGCCTCCGAGGGTACCTTCGTACTGAGGGAACGAGCTGAGACTCGAGGTGCGGAGAAGGTCCACGGCCCTGAGAAATACCTACATTTGAAAATTCTTCATTCGTACCGAGGCATTTTGTCTTAATCATAATCCTAATTTGTTTGCACTGCCTAGGTCTTTCTTCAACCTCTTATGCTTTCTCACCTACAATGTATCTTACCCTTCGTCTTTTCATGGCAAGCCCAAAACGGTATCTCTTCTTGGGACATAAGCAATCAAGCTTATGCCTTGACTAAGAAGAAATCTCTGTCATAGTTGTCTTTCCACATAAATGCCACGTTAAAGTCTTTTATTCAGAGTGTATCAATGGCATTCGCAAATCTAGTCTCTGCTTCTCAATCGATAAGTACGTCAAATTAAAGAAACAAAGGTGCAGTCTTCTATATTCCTGATTCTTTCATGTTCATTTTTGACCACTCTATTCACCTACCCCATACTACCCTCTATAAAAGCACTTAACGCTCGGACCACATGGCCTAACAACTACGATGGATATTTGCATTTCTGCAAATGGTTCACTCTGTGCACAGGTGTGGCTGAGCATGCTTGACTCTCTCCCCCGCGGTTCCGTCTGCTCTGCGTCCCGTCCCAGCTTGTGCCTAGGTGCTATTCGCTGAACCTGATCTAATTTTGTCTAATTAGGGCTTGATGGTTGGAATTGATTCGACGATAGTTTGGGATTCGACGACATAGTATAAAGGTCCCCAGGATGAAGTCGAAGCTTAGCATAACTGTATGCGAGGTCCTTATGACCCAACGGTTCCAACCGTCTCCAACTCACTCCAACGAAACCCCTCACTTTCTGCCAACCTCAAAGTCTCTTTGCAAATCACAGTCTGAGCATCTCTCCTGACATCCACCTGATAGTCTCTAGCGGCCACCGTCCACTCGCCTGTCTGCTCATTCTTTACCTCCCACTCACTAAACGCGTACTTGTCCAATACAACAGTTACCGTCGCTACACTTCCAGCCTCAACCATTGGCCTAGCAAATTCCTTCAGCACACCATCTACATAGACTTGCACAACCTCCTTTCCATCTCTTGTCCACAAATTCTTAACACTCACCGAGACCTCAACTAGCAGCTCCTTTCCTTCCACCTTCACAACCCTCAAATCCTCATACTTAAACTCAGAATACGAAAGCCCATGGCCAAAAAACAAACAACGGCTCGGGGCGGCTAGATCCTTCAGTGCTCGATACCCAACCCTCTCCTTCTCAGCATAACGAATATTCAGATTCTCATCTGCAGGAAAATTCTCATTCGCTGGTACATCCTCAATACATCTCGGGAACGTAGTAGGCAGTCTCCCACTCGGATTCGCCTTCCCACTAATAATATTCGCGGTCGCGGTCCCGACTTCCATGTCCGCGAACCAGCTCTGCAGCACAGCGTCTACTTCGTCAAGCCAAGGCATCGAGATCGCTGAGCCTGTTTGATTGAATACAACCCGTCTTCTTCGATGCAGCTGCGATGATGGATACCATTCTGTCCTGGCCTAAGTTCAGACCGAGTTGCTCACGATCAAAGGACTCGGATTCGAATTCCTTGGTGTTGTCTGTGAAGACTATGCTGATGTCTGAGGAGCGAGCGAGCTCTTCTGAAGCGGTGAGGTCCAGATTCTCCAGGTCCTCGAAGAATCCGACCTGCGTTGGTTGGGGAGGGATTTGGAAGGTGGGAGGAAGTGGTGGAGGGGCCACGGTAGAGAGTGTGGCGATGCGGATTTGGTATGATTTACCTCCTTCCATTGATATGTTGGCTCTGCGTTCGAAGCGCCCGGGTTGCATGATATACTCGATTAGAGTATCTTTGAATCCTAGATGACTGAGAATATCCTGATCGTCTAAGAATAGATGCGTCTCTCCATTTGCTGCGATCCCGAACGCATGAGTACCGGATGTCTTTGGTGTGAGCGTGAAAGACATCCTCGTACAATGATTCGCCTCGAGGCCATTAATCCTCGGATCAATGACCAGAGTCCTCATCTTCTCCAACCGCTCATGAAAGATCTCCTTCTCCCCAAAGTTCCATCCATTATACCAAAAGCAATCCAATCCCGGTTCCCTATTCGATGTCCTCATCATATCAACCGACGAACTAGGGATCTTCATAAAATTCAGAATCCCATACTGGTACTCAACGTTCTTAAATCTGGCCTTCGATTCTTCGAGCGGTGTAACTACATAAAACGTACTCAACGACGAGCTCCCACCACCATGAATAATCAATCGGTTCCACCGCTGGCGCACCAAACACCGCGATTCTCATCTCCGTATCTTGCGGAATGGGTAACGTCCCACCCTCATTCTTGAGCAGCACTATGCCCTCCCCAGGAAGCTGCCGCACAGTAGCACAAATCCACTCATCCTGAACCGCTCTCTCAACCGCTCCCTCATCACTCATCCCACCTTTCCCGCAAACTCAAGCACCAGCATCACTCACTCATCAACCTCTTGCTCACTCACCAGCCCATCCCTCACATTCTTGACAAGTTTCTCACCCCTTACCCGTGACGGGCCTGGCATCCCGATATCCAGTCCTGCCCTCACAGCCTCAACCTCACTATAGAACCCCTCAAAATCACTGATCACCAAGCCCACCCACGCCCACTCCCCCTCAACACGCTCCCCAACAACCACTCACTCTCTGAGCAATATCTCCCGTTCAGTTTATTGTAACTAGTCATGAAAACCCACGGGTTCGCTCCCTAGCCGCGATCTGAAACGGCAACAAATAAACATCTCTCAACGTCTCAACGTCTGAGCGTCGAGAGTGGAGTTACTTTTGTTGCAGTCTTCCTCGCCTTCATTACACACAAAATGCTTCGGCGTAGCCGCCACACCCGAATTATTACTCTCTGCTTATTTTCCCGGCGCCAGGCCCGCGTCCCTTAACAAGTCCACATTAGACGTAGCACCATACACACGCCGCAGGGGAAACATGCTGCTTTGGTGGAGGCGTGGCTGTAGACTAGTCAGCACGTCGATTTTCTAGGAGAGGCCGAAATCTCTTCAAACATGCTTCCATGGCATGCTCATAGCTCTTAAGGTTTTGCAGATATGGCAATGGAGTATGAGTACGCGCAGGACTTACATCGATCGCTTCGCCCCGGACGCCGTTAGGTCCGTCGCTGAACTATCAATCAATACTTACTTAGCACTTCTTCTTGTCACAGAAATTTAAGCGGAATGGAATTACATACTTTTATAGCTTTCACGCCTAATCCAGGGATTGCAGGTGTGCGCCAGTAACTGGCGCTGGAGAGGGAGACTTTCTCTTCTAGGGTGAGCTGAGCAAGGATTTCTTCTGTAGAAGGTGTCATCTTGAATTATCGACAAATAATCTTCAAAGTCAAAGGCGTCAATCTCCCACGTTTTGAAAATTGAGGGTTAGGTCCTGTATAAATGAGACATGGGGTAGCTTGGCGGTCGTTGAATCCGCAACGGTGACGTCCACTTCCCCAGATTGTGTCCACCTTAGAAGCAGGGCTTGGCTTTTGCCCCTCCAACGCCTCTGCCATGGAGACGTCGGATAGTAAAATACAAGGACTGATCGGACAATTGAAAATGCCGTTGAAATAATCTTACTAATGGTAAAAAGTACTTGTAGGCAAATATCAAGTCACACAAAAGGGAAAGGTCACCGGCACTCACAAATACAAAAACAAACATCTATTCATATGCAACAAGGCAGACTAAGCTCGCCCACTTGCGTGCTTTGTGTACTAAACTACATTACTCCATACAATTGTGAAAAGATCCCCACAACCTGTGACAACCATCGGTCAATTTGTACTCCCTCCATCCAACCTGCACCAACCCACCCAGCAGTCTCACTCAGAGCATCACATCTCCTGGCTCGGCTGGCTCGCCTGCAGAATCTTCTGCATCTCCTCGATATCCCGAATCGTCTCATTGAACACGTTGACCAACCTCGCCGCCACCTTATCACGGTTATACTCTCCTCTCATCCTCCACAACGCCTCCATGAGCTCGCGGTTGATCTGCTCCAGCTGCTCAATTGAACAGCCGCTTGAGCCGTCAACGAAACGCTTGAGCATGTCGTTGACCAGGGCCTCGTCGATGATCAGGTCCTTTTGCGAGGAGAGTTGAGAGGAAGTTGGCTCGACAGGTGAGTCATTCAGGAGGTTGGCAAAGCCTGACGGACGGGAAGTAGACGTTGCCATGCGAGGAGGTGCAGGGGCTGTCTGTGCGTGGAGAGTCTGAGAAGGCTGGCTTCCTGAGCTCGGGGTCTGTGATGGATAGGTCTGGCGGAGACTGCCACGTAACATTCCTTGAGCTTGAGAATGTGGCCACTCTTCACCGCTGCTCTTCTCGCTCTGGGTGTGATCGGAATTCTTCTGTGTGTCAGGAAGGTCGGAATCTCTGCCAACCTTGTCCACAGGACTTGAGGAGTTCTGATTACTGATGCCATTCGTGGCTTGCGTGCTCCATCCCTCGGTAGAGGTCCGCTTGCCGGAAGTTGTCGTTGAAGCATCGTTGACCAGCTGGCTTGGCGAGGTATCATGAGAGATCTCCTGGAATGCAGATCGTTGGGAGACCTGAGTGTTGATTTTCGTACCCATACTCGAAAGGTTGGAAGGTCCAGCTGCCCGGCTTGGATGACCTGGAGGTGGCATTCCCTGTGACCCATCGTCTGTTCCACCCATGTGAACATCATCACTGCTGCGGGAAGGCACCGAGGTACCGTTTTGGCCGCGATGTTCTGCGTCGGCAGCGTAGCCGTTCGACAAAGCGCTCGAAGGACGGTTACCTAGCAGACGATTTCCTGGGATTGGTTCGCCAAGTACCAGGGGGCCGGAAGATTCTTGCTGCGAGCCTACTCCGCTTCCAGGCACATCAGAGTGCACGACACCAAATGTGTTAGCTGCAGCCTGCTGTTTCTTCAACTTTTCTTCTCTCTCCTTAGCTCTTTGCAATTGCCTTTGATATACATTTTCGCAATCGGCAAATTGTGGCTGAGCCTCTATGCCCATGATATCAACCTCCACATTGGAAAGAAGCTCATTCGCTTTCAGAAGTCTATCCTTGTCTCCCGCGTGTCTTGCATCCTTGGCAAGGGAGCGGATATCAAAAAGGAAATCCTTTGGACGAGCGTAGAATCCATTCGATAGACGCTCCTCGATGGTCGTGGTCTCTAGGTTGTAGAAAAACTTGTTGGTAGCAGTCTCACGTAGACCCTTGACTCCATCTTTGTCCGTGTCCAACTCATATGGCCGGAATTGAGGAATGTCCGGACGCACGAAATCTGGATCAAGTTCGTCGTAGAGATACTGAATCAAACTTTGTTGAATGACTGGTTGTCGGAACTTTCTGTACTTTCTCTGGATTTGATCCATGATGGGCTGAATCTGGACCTTGAGGAGATTCAACAACAGGTGGTCTCTCTTCTTCTGAGCTTTGATCTCTTCTTTGGTGGGTTCCTTTGGGGGTGGAGGAGGTGCAACCTTGAGCACTTCGAGCTTTCTCAACTTCCGATTGACCGGGTCAGGGAAGTCCTTAGGCTGCTTCCGAACATATTCAGCGATCGTAGCGAAGAACTCCTCGCGGTGTAGCTGAGAACTGTTAGTTGAGTTGAATGACAATGAATCATAATGTGGAACTGACCTTGGATGGACGATGAATGGTGAAACGATTATTTCTTGAGAATCCAAATAGGTCTCTGAGCATATCCGGATTAACCTTGTCAGGTGGCGTGTCGGTAATACCCAGTACCAACACTGGATCAGTGGGTGGAATCGCTCGAAGAAGACCCAGGAACGTGGTGATGACGGCTTCACTGAGGGTGTGATACCAAGTTTCAATCCCAGGTAAGAATATGACACTGGGTTTGTGGCGTTTTACTTCAGCGAACAACTGAACGATAGCGGTTTCGGCGGACTATTGAAGTTAGCAAAAGAATGCACTAAAATTTAGGGAAGAATTACCCTGGCAGAGTCACTGTATATAGTCGGAAGATCAAAACTCTGGACGTGAAGACCCTCGAAATGGTTCAAAATCGCACCACCAAGATACGATTGTCCCATACCAGGCTCTCCACAGATAAGCAATCTGGGGCGAAACACTCTTGACTTCTCAAATTCTTGCTGCAAAGTCTCCCGACCGAATCCATGATCATCATCCTCATACTGCTCGTACATGGCTTCCTGGAGAGCGGTGGGTTTCTTCTTTATCGGGATTAAGCCATCCAAGATCTTTTCGATTTCCTTCAGTTGGTCTCGCAGAAGAGGCTCGACCACTTTCGGCAATGGAGCTGCACCAGATGACGTTGATCGCTCAGAAGAAGGAACCATCTTCTTCACTGACAACATGAAATCTTTGGCCGTAATCTTGATTTTATCCGGATCTACCATAAGCTTGTCGTTCGAGGAGTATATTTGAGGATACGTTCGCTGAATAGCGTTAAGAGCCGCCTCTGTGCAGAGAGCGCGGAGATCAGCACCTCCGTAGCCCTTCGTAATATGAGCGAGTGAAGTTTTGAAGGCTTCGTCAATGCCCCAATCCTTTGTATGGATATTGAGGATGGACTTTCTACCTTCCAGATCGGGAAGAGGGAAGTAGAATTCTCTGTCAAATCGGCCCGGTCGTCTGAGAGCAGGGTCAATGTTGTCAGGTCTATTCGTGGCACCGATGACAATGACTTGTCCTCGACCGTCCATACCATCCATCAATGCAAGCAATGTGGATACGATAGACGCGTGGATTTGTTCTTGCTTGCTGGAGCGAACAGGTGCAAGGCCATCGATTTCGTCAAAGAAGATAATACTTGGTTGTGTCTTTCTTGCTTCCTCAAACAACAATCGCAGTTGTCGTTCAGCTTCACCAACCCATTTGCTTAAGGCGTCAGCACCCTTACGCATGTAGAAAGTGATTTTGCGTCCTCCGGAGCCAACACGAGCAGCGAGTGCTCTTGCAAGTAAAGTCTTACCAGTACCAGGAGGACCATGGAAGAGAACACCACGAGGAGGAGTGACATGGAACTTCAAGAAAAGCTCAGGATACAGCAACGGCATCTGGACCATCTCCTTGAGCTGGTCAATGTGACCGTCCAGTCCACCAATCTTGCTGAAGTCGACGTTCTGATCAACACCCAGAGGATCAGCGTCAGCCAGGGCCTTCTGACTCTTGACCTTTCCAAGGTTATTTGGGGTTCCAGCCATGGCAGAGATTGCATCAGTGTTGTTCGTTTGCCCCAAACCAGGAAGCAGACCAGGCGCGTGTGTAGCAGTGGGAGTCATGCCAAAGTTTCCTCCAACACCAGGGGGACGCTGCATCGTCTCATCGTCACTGCTGTCAGAATCGACTCCACCCGTAGCGCCAGTTCCCCAAGGGCCACCAATGACTGGGGCAGGACCTCCACCACCACCGAAAGGGCCGAAAGTTGAGTATAAATTTCGTTCCCACGCTTGGCTTGCACCATTTCGTCCTCCCTTTGATCGTCTGCTAGGAGTCGGCGCGGCGTCTTCTCCATCTTCATCTTGAGCATAAATCTGATCCATTGGTTTGATGCTGTAATCCACCTTCTTACGCTGTCGGACACCAGGAACGTTGTATATGATTTCAGGGGAATGTCTTCGGCGTCTTCTGCCTTCCTTGAGTTCCTCCAGCTCATCCGCAATCTCATCAACGTCGAGAGGCTCGTCTGCTTCCGACCCCGGGCTTGCTCGTCTGCGTGAGGTGCTCTTCGATTTTGCTTGATTGCCACGCCGTCCTCGTGGGTTGGGACTCTCAGAGTCATCGTCCTTGTTTGCATTGCCCGCTGCGTCGGATCCAGAGAGCTCTTCTTCGGAAGCATCTTCGCCGGGCGAGAATTCGATGTCGCTACTGCGTTCCTTACCACTCTTTCGTTGCTTTGACTTCGACCCACGAGTCAAGCGTCTCGTGCCACTAACTGTTTCCGCAACTGTCTCGGGTTCTTCAGTGGTAGGTAAGCCAGCTCGCGAACCTCTTGTGCGGCGCTTGACAGGAATATCGTCGTCGTCATCGTCATCTTCCTCGGCTTGTGCTCCACCTTCTTTTGTTTGGGCGAGCTCATCCTCCATATCCTCATCATCGTCTGCACCTTCTGGAATCAGATCGGATTTAACATTGGTTACTTCGGCTTCGGCTTCAGCTTCAGCTTCGGCTTCGTCCTGGTCATCCGTGCCAGCTATTTCGGTAACCATTGCAACATCCTCATCTTCGTTCCCTTGCTCGCGAGAACTGCTCTCCTGAACTTCTTCCTTGATTGTTGAAGCTGGTTGCTTAACGCCTTTCGACCCTCGTGTGGCTCGTTTGCCTCGCCCAATCGACTCAGGACTATGGCCCTCCCGAAGTACATGCTTTCCTGATGTGGACAATTCAATTGGCTCGTCTCCTTCTTCAGTAGTTGCTCGGGTTCTGCGGCGCGTGGGTCCAGCGGATGTAGGTTCTGTGCTTCCTCTAGCACGCGTGTTGCGGGCGGCACTGGTTGCTCTGGTTGCTCGACTTTGTCCAAGATGGACTTTCAACTTCACAATCTTTGACTTCTTGCCCTTGGGAGTAGCTATGTCCTCATCATCATCGACGTCTTCAATGTCGTCATGAGTCGCACGCAATCGCTTATTCCGAGCGGATTTCTTTGGAGGTTCTTCTTCAGAGTCGTCCTGGGGATCGTCCTCAATGAGGTCAGCGATAGAACTATCACTATCCTCCTCGTAGTTGACACTCTTCTTCGCCGCCTTCCGAACCCGACGTCCATGCTCGTTCATCTCGACCTCTTCGTCCTCCTCTGGTTCAGAGAAGGACGCTTCACCTAGACTGTCGTCGATATCGTCGTCTGAAACGTCAGATCCTCCGTATCTGGCACGCTTCTTTGGTTTCTTGACACCTGAGGGTCTGTTTGAGGTTGACTTTCGCGACGACTTTTTGGCTGATGCTCGATGATCTGTAGGATCAAAGTCGGTGTCGTTAGAGTCGGACTTATTGGGGTCGAAAGTATCGAGCTTGCGCTTCGTAGGCATGGCGGCAGGGGTTTTCAACTTCTGCAGGTAAGTAACCGCCGATGCAAAGCGGCCTTGAAACAATTTCGTAGAATAGAACTTGCGTTGCTGCTCAAGTTCGAATCATTTCGCGTGTAGAGTGTTGAGTGACCGGTGGGTACTTGGTGCGGCGAAATCTGCCGTCACGCGGCGGGAATGATCAACAGAGCAAAAGAATAAGTACAAGTGAATGCCCCGAAATCTGCGCACAGCGATGGATGAAAATGAAATACAGTGAGAAAGTGAATGAAAAGAATTTGAGCCCTCAAAGCAATAAGAATCGGGAGCGAGATTCGCGCGATGTGATCCCTGCCTTAGGTTTCCGCACTAAGAAACCGCCACCAACACCAAAGCAGCCCACCCTTCAAAACAACACGATTAAGAGGGAAATTGCTTCGAGAGCAGCAATTTGCGTAACTTGAAATAAATGTTTCAAGGCATCTTGAAATCACTCTAAAAGACACATTTAATGCCGCAAAGCTCAACAGATCCCGTTCTAGGCGCGAAAAGATATCGAAATCGAGAGAAACAAACATGACCGGCTTGAGAAGAAAGAGTATTCTCATCGTCATACTCTCTTGTGTTTTTTTATAGAGGGATGAGGCTCAAATAAGGTTTTTATAGTTCCTGTGCCTGACTTGCCCTTTGCGGGGAAAAAAGCGCTTGGGACCATCATGTGACCGGTCACGTGAAAGCATTTATTCTTGGGCTATTTGGATTCTACAAACCTTATTCAACATGAAAAAATCACGAGAGAGCGATCATTTGTGAATCTGAACTTCTGAAATTCCTGTTCTCGGCTCCCCAATTTTGTCTTCTTCCGCTTACCACGTTTGAGACTGCCCGGGTCGTGAGAAAGTTAGAGGTTTATCTCGACCACGACCCTACTCTAAATACCTGAAGACTGTGTGCCTTGCATTGTTCCCTAAATTTCTTGGATATGGAAATACTCAAGTGCGAAGGATATTTCTGGGAGTCCAGATAAAGTCATTGTTCTGTGCATGCATATCTCGCTTTCTTTACACGAAATTGTAGATCGACTCGTCTAATCACAGGAAAATCCTTGACTCCAAGTCTGCTGATTTGAAAGCTCTCTCGTTAACTTTCCCTCATGTCTCTGAGCGGTCTTATACTGTATTAAAACCTCTTTGCTTTCTCCAGTTCCTCCGCTCCCTCTCGTGGGAAGAAAAAAGGTAGTGTCACAGCGAAATGCTTGTCCTCATCTGTCCGGAGAAGCCGTTCAGCTCAGAGCGCAATCCCAATCCACCTTTGCCTCTTCAACATCTCGGGCCCACCAACCCATCAGCTGGAAAATTTCTCTTGAAAGTCCACGTTGTCGACCTCCAGCTTAAGGAGCTAAGGAATGTCATGACGGGAATATTATTTTATCCGAACCGCCTCAATGACACCGTCCACTACGCGGATCTACTCGCCGTCCACTTGCGTGTGCCATCTTCTCGGAAACCTTTTTTTTCCTTTGACTCAAAACTCTGTCAATACATCTTTGCTGTCACAAATTGGGAAGGTTACCCGTGAGGGTTACCCGCACATGGTCTATCCCCACACCTTCTCTCGGTGCATTTCGTGGCTAGTGTGGGGATTCCCAGCCGCAGCCAGCAATGAAGACTCTTCCCGCTCTGCAATTTCTTCCTGATAAAAGTACACTTTGCTTATAGAATCCCTCTTTCTCCTCTTTCATCTCACATGTAGCTCTCACTGATCTTCTTTCTCAATTGGC
>AYLM01002294.1:0-21660 GCA_001625345.1 Cairneyella variabilis
GCTAAGCGAGGTGGCCGGAATGGGGGGGTGGCCGGAATGGGGGGGCACGGACTTATAACGGGAAAGATCTTTTCACTTTCTCAAACACCTACGAGTATTGACACGACCCTGGACTCATTCGCTGCATTGCCTTTATTGGCCTCCGGCTTTCCGAATTTGAGTTGTGTTCAAGGGTTCGTTCACAGCTTTGCCCACCCTGCAAGATGTCTATGGGCAAATTTTGCGCAGCTCTTGGTCAATTCACAATGAGAACACACTGGCGTTGGCAAATATCAATTTCGACTTCGCTCTTTTCAAATACGATGCCCCAAAAGAGTTTCATGGCCTTGGAAGTTCACTTTCTGAACAACGTCGAATTGCTGCAGAGTCTGGAACCCCTCATAGGATCGCTCGAAAGCTCGGGGCTCTCTTCGAACAGCTCCTTCCTTCAACGCCAGAATTAATCGCTTCATATGGCCGCCGAGTCTCTGAGATATCACAAATTCAAGCCGTTAACCCTAAGGGACAAGACAAGGATGGGCCTTTTTCAGACCGAGTAGGTGCCGACGGTACTGCCATTTGGGCAGCTGCAACATCTGGGCCGAGCGCCATGCCGGTCTTGATGTTGGCGTGTATGCTGGCTCGTATTTGGAACGGGCCAGAGGCCACCTCTCTATGGGCTGAGATTATCTCCCAACGACAAGACGAAATTCGAACAACTTGCGATGGAAGCAGGGCCAGCGACTTTGCTTCCCTCCAGGCTATGCAACAAGAATTCTCTCGGACCCAACTTGCAGACTGGGATGCAAGTATTCGTGCCTGGCTTCGTACTGCAGACGAAGCCAAAATACGGGATCAACGACAACTCATGCTGATAGTAAATAACGTCAACTTGCCTGTTAGTACCAACATGAGTGTCTATAAAAGCGTGATCGATGCGTGGAAGAACGCGATGACGTCGATGAATGATTTGATAAATGGAATACCTCAAAGAGTGCAGAGCGGAGCCCTACTTCTTGGTCTCTCAGCTTGGCATATCTATCCCGACATGGTCGTACACGGCACTAAAGAGATCAGATTCCAAGACCCACTTGTTTCCCTAGGCGGCATTCTTACAATCGGTCTTCAGAACATGGAACAACACGATCAAGGGATTTACTGGTCGTTGCCATTAGCACACCTGAGATATTACGGGCACCCCATAACATCTACGAGGTCAATCAGCCAGGAAGTATCGCGAGTGTCTATTGATCAGTTGGTAGAAGTCGCCCTTGGTGCTGTGCTGAGTGGTTGGGAAGGGCAGCCGTCGGAAATTGAAATCCTCAACAATGTGCAGTGGTTCTCTGACCTCTATGAATATCTGTGTAGAGCTGCTTCAAGTCTTGACAAAAGAAGCCTTGGGACACATCGCGAGTCTCAAGGGCGTGCTGAACATGCAAGAGCATTATTACAAAGCCCTGGCTGGGTAACTACGTTAATGAGTGCAGCAAATCGACTGCTTGCCTCGAATAAAGTCGAACGAGAAGTGTCGATAAAACTCATTGCCTTCGGTCAGAGAAGATGTGGCAAATTCTTGGCGGAGCCAAAGGTGCACCCTCGACCTTTCTTCGGGCTATCGGAGCCCAGCAACATAATACCCTTGCTACATGACAACGAGGATCGCATAGCATTCTTACGGAACATTCTTACGAATCCTGACAACGAAAAGAGAACTTTCATCATTAGAACTCGTTGCGAAGACCCCGATTCTGGTAATATCTGGTATGAATATGCATCAGTGTCACCATGCCCGCTCCCTTCCAAGAAGAGAAATAGTTCCGGCATTCTGATCCCTTCACTTTCTCACAAGCGCTGGATATCCATGGAGCGTGGAGTGGAGTAAATGGAGCAACGCCCACCACGGTCTGCTTGCCGATGTATAGCCTCATGTTATGGAAATGAAGACAGCAATTCGAATTGCCCCTGTACAAAATATTATGAAGGCTGCACCGAAGAATGTTATTGTTTGGGGACAATAGGAGATAAGAGACACGTAAATTGCTATGTCAACGAGTCTCTAATGCACAGACGAAAAGAGGTGGAAGGAAGAGCGGAGAAATTGCGAGTCACGAATGAATGCATCTCTGTACAATATCTATCCGAATTTGCCAATGAAGCACCTTTCAACGTGCTTTGGGCCAAGGAGAAACCGCTAGGATCTAGGCACGGAAGACAAAACTTGACATCTTCTGGACCCTCTGTCCTCCGCTTGTTCATGAACACTTGGGAGACAAAGCACGCGCCAAGCCTCACTGTTGCTTTGCAAGATGCTCCGTGGTGTGATAGTCATGAGGGAAGCATAAGTGTCTGCGAAATGGAACACTATTTTGGGGATGAAAATGCTGCTATTTTCAGATTTTTAAAACACAAAGAGGAGACCACAGTTCCAAGGGACCTTCTTGGTCGTGAGGATTTCACTGAACTATTCTCGAAAGACGCCATTAACGTCTCACGACTTTTCCAATATCTACGGAAGGACTTCGGGTGTTATACGACATCGCTTAAAGCATTAGCATCTGCTCAGGAGGTCTATAAATTGCTTCCAAATGCTACGATTGATTTGGGGGTTACCTCTCGTCCATTCTATAACTCTTCCTGGGTGTCTGGAATGACTGAGAAATCGGGTTCGAATAACAACGAACGTTACAAGTTCTACATCAGGCTCAGTCGTGCTAGAACCTTCGCATGCATTGCACACTTCGAGTCTGGCTCATTCGACATAGACCCCCAACTTTTGACGGAGGTCATTGCTATGTCATCTGGAAATTCAATATTTGTAGCAGCGCCACTACTTTGTGATCCCTCGGAACTACCAGCCGAGCATGAGATTAAGAGAGTTGTTGGAAATATTGGTCGGGCTGGTATTGCCATGTTGATCCCACCACAGGATACCAAAATGCGAGAGCTAGTCCCAGAAACGTGGAATTTGATAAACCATACGCCGTTCGATGGCGAGCTAGTAGACTCGTTCCAGAATACATCTCTCCATCTATCTTTCACGCCATATACGATGGCTATCAATGTCGGTGACCACGGTATGCAAGATAAGGAGGCCTTTTTCCTCGAGGCACTGGTTTCGGTTTATGACCAAGACAAATGGGTTGCTGATCTCGACGTCTTAAAGACTATCAGAGACCCTCTTTTCTCGCGGCACCAGAACTCTCCTGGATGCTCACATGTTATCGACGAGGACACATACGAGTATGAGGATCTTGTTTCATTTGATAATTGGGATGAACTTCTTGACAAGGAAAACATGACGGGTATTGTAAGGGCTCGAGGAAATTGGCAAGCTCGTGTTGCCGCAGCCGCTGTCAGCGTGAAGCAGAGTTATCGCACTGTTATTCTACCAGATCCAGTCTGCTGGGACTGTGTTGGGCTTGACCCATATGAAGGTGGAACTACCTATATCTGCTAGTACCCAATGGTAGATATTACACCCGACATATCATGACTAACAGGTGGAAGAGGGTGAGCACAACCGCCACTACGCCTGCTGACCTCAGGGTAGACTCAAGCCTGGGCTCGTATGGCGCAGGCTCTCATGAATACTTATTCTCGATTTAGGTAAAAGCGGCAGTTCACGTCTAGAGACTAAAATGGAGTCGACATGAGAAAACTTGATATACAGCTTAGGGTATTGATTATAAATGACAGATCGCGTGATTATTTCCGTCTACCGCCTTGCTATTTAGAAGAAAGATGCCAATTCTGGACCCTGCTTACTTGCCGCAGTGAATGCCGCCCCTTGGCTGGGCTGACGTATTACATCCCCGAGCACGTGGGCTTGAAACACTCTATCTCAAAGTAGTTGCGTCTGAAGTACTATACCTGAACCTGCTCCCAGATGACGTACCTGCTTTATCCATACTTCAGACCGAAATACTCCGAATTGCAGTACTGCAGCTCCTAGTAAATCGCCTTGAAGTAAGCAGATTCGGCTTAGTAGAACTTAGAGCACGCGGAGATTTAATACTGAAACTGTTGCATTTTTACGTGCACTAGGGCCTGAAAAGAAGCTCCCTGTAGCCTCGGCCGTGCCGTGATCTGGAATCGGCTCTGTGGGGGCTATAGGCTGTATTTTAGCGTGGCGAGACTCGTACATCCAACTTCGGTGGCCCCGAAGGGTCAGCGACAGTGAGGGAATCGGGGCCATGATCACTGTAAATATAGGCTGCGTAGCACTGTAAAATAGCACCAAAAGTGCCTGAGATTACTGAGATAATCTAAAATGGACTCCCAGAGCAACCCTTGAACCATTTTCTAATTTAGCCGGCAATAGCAATTGTGGCCGAGGAGTCAAAAGAGGTCCCCTGGCTCAATCGTCCAGGCCCCTCGCCACTGCTCACCGGCTTTTCCCCTTTTGCCTCACACTTTCCCAACCTTGCCTTACCTACTCGCCTTAAACAACCCAATACTACCTATAAAGCAGTCCTCCTCACCTTTCCGAATAGAAACAGATTTACTTCCCGTTGAGATTGACGTGTGGTAACCAGACATCACAAATCCTATTGAAGGCTGCCACGCAACCTTGACGCTATATTTGCAGTTTGGATATGGCGACCTCGGGGGAATGTTCTTGAAAATGAATCTATCAAGGATACTACAGGCCAGCAGCAATTGATGCCAAAGGAAAGTATAAATGCCCCCCACCCCCATTTCGCGCTGTTCTGCTTCACATCGGTGGCTACGCTTTGCAGGAAATACTTCAAAGGCATGCCAAGACTTCAATTTTTCAGAGCACGATATATCTCCCGATTCGACTAGCGCAAAGCGAAACCCGTCAGAAAACAGAGGTCTAAGCTCAAGTTTCCGCGGTATTTCGTTCGGTATCGATCAAGATACAAGCAAACTATATCGATACTGGAGGGAAGTCGACAAGTCATACCCCCGGCAGATCCTTAGGCCCACCAAGACTCCCTCGCTGTGGCTGAATAACCCAGTCACGTGCGACTTAACCAAAGGAGATCCAAATCAGCTCCGGCAGGGACCCTTGTAAGCTTAACAGAGGAGCGGGAACGGATACTATCACGATATCTTGATAGGTTCAAAGAGGTGACAGTGTTGTAGGCAACAGGAATCTGCCAAATCCTACATATAGATCACATAGAAACTGTACCCGATTCTCAAGGGAGCCGGAAGAGGATCCCCTGAGCATGATCCAGCGGACTCATTAGCGTGCTCAGGATTCGGCTCAGGTTAGAGCAGCGACTTTTTAGATCCAGAGACGGAAATGGGCTGTGGTGAGGACAGTTTTCGCCGCAGATTATAGTGGTAGTCTCAGACGACAATTCTTGAATTTGGCTTCCAATGCGGTTAGTCAGCATCACCGCTCTACTCAGGCACTACTCACCCCTCCCTCACCCTCTACTCGGGTTGCTCAGTCACGTTCCTGCTCTTCCTCCTAGTGAACAATCATGGTTTACTGACTATTCTGTTCTCCCGTGCGAAAGTGTCAATTCTACACGACTGTGTTCGGGGGTACTAAGTGGGCTCCCTGAAGCCCAAATGGGACCCCCCAAAATACATCCTTCAATCTCAAGGCAAACTCTTTTCACAACATGCGTGGCCTGGCACTCTCCCGACGAGGATGCCCGGCCACGACTTTCGTATTTAATTCGTCTTCTGGCACTGTGCCCTTTCTTCCGCACACTACTTGATTACTTTCATCCTCTATATTTCTCGCTCTTATGTGACACTTCCTAAAGCCTATTCCGCACCCTCTGCTGTGCGTGCGGACGGTTATCCCTTTGGTGGATGCTGCGAGTTCTAGCGTCGCACGCACCAAGACGCCGGGGGACGCCAAAATTCAATTTTGCTGAAGCCCCCTGCAATGTAGCGATCACATCGCTAAATTATAGGCTCTCGATTGCTAAATTTGAGAGCAACACGCTGAACAGGGGATTTCGTGCTAAATGTCGCAAGCGAATCCCCCACTTATCGGTTCAGGTTCTCTTGGCAGAATCGAATTAAATATGTGGCATCTCTTTGCCGACCAGGGTGTTGATGGATTTGAGAGTTCTGTTGGTTCATTTGGATTCATTTTGCGGGTGATGCATCAAAGGATAGGGGGTGTGGCCGCGGAGGTGGCCGTGGCTGAGGCCGAGGCCGAAGCTGCCACCAGGCGGCTGAGCAGCTGGGGCTGAGCAGAATTGGGGGGCGGGGGTCGTCGCATGTCTGCATTAGTGTGACATGACCTGGATCAAGAACTTGAAGATCTCAAAATCACCCGCTCTTTCCTAATTCGGGGATATTAACGAAGTTTCAGTGTCGCGTTACCGATTCCCCTTGCAACGGTGGCGTGGCGCAGGACAAGCGACGACCACCGTGTCGCCTGGGAAAGACAAAACCTGCTTATGACCAGCATCTATAAACGGGAGACATCAGCGAGTCGAGGAACGCCTTCAGCTTCACTATCGTTGTTTTCGCGACAACAGAAGAAAGATATCTCCCCACCGAGCTTTATAATCTTTGACAAAATATGGAAGCTGGCCAGCCTAGCGATCTCCCAGAGACGTCACCAACAAATCCATCTCCGTCTGAGTTCAGACGAGTTGGTGTGAGCAAAACCAACATTACAACACTCTATGACGGATCAGGGCGAGACGGGAAAGATGCGATAGTTGAGTAAGTCATCGTGACGGCCAATCTGTCTATCGTGTTGTTTACAGTTGCGGCACACAGTATCATCTTTGTTCATGGGCTCGGTGGTGACCCAGAGACGACGTGGTCCACCTCAAAGCCATCAGTTTCTCCTGTGGATCAACAGACGCGTTCGAGTAGCAGCACGCGGCGTTACCTGGATCGATTCTGGTCGAAATCACATAGAGAAAAATCTGCTGTTAATACAGAGGGTAGCTCAACACGTCGAAAGCACGAAACATTCTGGCCGGCTGAGTTTCTTCCAGCTGCGTTTCCTTGTGCTCGTATTCTCACCTGGGGATATGACTCAAAGGTGACCCTCTTCTTTTCGGGCGCTGTGGACCAGGGTAGCTATTACTCTCACGCGAAAGATTTACTCTATGATGTCAATGATATTAGGGCAAACAATGGCGTAAGTCCCTAGACAAAAAGCTAAGACGCTCTAATGTTTGCTTACTTACTTGCGCATAGCGGAAGAGACCTATCGTCTGGATTGCTCACAGCTTGGGAGGTATCATTGTGAAAGAGGTTAGTTAGCATTCCAAAACACGGCGAGATACAGAGTAGCTCACTTGACAGGTCCTTCTTCGTGCACAATTAGGTTTGGGAGATAATTCATCTCGTTCACTAAAGGATATATACGAATCCACCAAAAAGGTTCTATTTCTTGGTACACCGCATCGCGGAAGCTCCATGGCGCAGTGGGCTATCATCGCTGAGCGACTTGTTAAAGCTGCCGGATTCGATACGAATGCTGTGATCTTAAAACAGCTTACGAACAATAGCCCAGAGTTAGGGAACCTCAATGAACGATTCTTCAGCCTCTTAAGGAGTCAAAATTTTGACGTCATAACATTTCAGGAGACAAAGGGAATGGAAGGCATATATGGTCTTAATGGCAAGGTAATTTGATAGGATACTTCCTTTTACCCCGTGAAATAGATATCCACTAACAAACATAAAGGTCGTAGAGGATTTTTCTTCCACTATTGCTGACGAACCACAAAGGACTATCCCAGGAAATCACAGGGATATGTGTAAATTTTCGAGCATACACGATACCGGTTATCGTCGCATTGAAGCAGAACTGCGTGCAGTTATTCTCCAGATCCAGGATATGGCAGGAGAAGGGGCGTCGGCACAAGCAGGAAGTTCGTCCACATTTCTGTCAGAGTAAATTTCTATATCTCTGAAGACCTAGATCGATTTCCCTGGCAAGGCTAATCATGAAACTTCATGGTCCAAGGCAAAAGATATCATTCTGAAATTTAAACTTTGCACGTTGTCGTCTCTTCACACTGGACTTGCTTTTCGCCGAGTCTCATATATCCGTTTTGTATTTCATCCAGCGGGTTTTGTAAAGGAATATTTATATTCCACCAAAAATTACGAATTTATTTATCTAAGGGTCAGATCTCTGACAGTTTACAAGGGTTAATTCGGATCCCCTGCGCGCACCACAGTCCTTAGTGACTGGGCAACTTCAACAACTCGGTCTCTTAGAGAACCTGATGCCAGACACCTCAGTTTTTGGGAATCAATTTTTCCTCCATGACGCAATCAAGAAGGGAGACGACCTAACTGTCCGCAAATTGCTGGTGATGGGAGTGAAGGTAGAGGAAGGAAATTTGCTCTTCGGATCAGACCTGAACCTAGCTATTAGCAGCGGTAAGGTTGAAGTTGTCGACTTATTATTGGATTACGGGGCCGATATCGAGAGGAGAAGTCCTTACTCCATGGAAACACCATTAATGGAAGCAACAAGATTGAGATCCCACGCAATAGTGAAGTTGCTACTCCAGCGAGGGGCTGACAGCCAATCAACGGATAGGAGAGGAAATTCCTCATTACATATCGCTTGTGAATGCGGTGATGAGGACCTCGTGGAATTACTGCTTCAGTACCGATCTAGTATTGAGCAGAGGTGCTTCAACTCGATGGATACGCCACTACTTCTGGCCACAAGATCGGGACAATGCGCCATAGTTGATTTGCTGGTTCAACGAGGAGCAATGATCGAGGTAGCCGATTCTGAGGGGAAAACACCGTTGCATCTCGTTTCTGAACTTTGGGACGATAAGATTGCCAAGATATTGCTGAAAGCCGGTGCTAACCCTGAGGCAAAGGAGTCGAGACTGCAGAGAACTCCATTACATTATGCAACTGAGAAGGGAAATTTAGCTGTGGCCAGGGATCTGTTGCAAAGTAAAGCTCACGTCGACGCTCAAGATGGTGAATCTGGTACGACAGCCTTGCATCTGGCAGCTGAACTTGGTCACACAGATATTGTTAGTCTCTTGATCTCGAAAGGAGCTGCTGTTGGTGTTCCCCTTCATGCCAGTCGCATAACGCCTTTGCATCTGGCATCAGCGAATGGTCATTATGCAGTGGTGAAAATTCTGATGGAGGCGGGGGCTAACACCGCAGCAACCCGATACCCCAATCTGGAGGGCAAAACACCACTGCACCTCGCTGCTCAGAACGGCCATCATCTGGTTGTGAGACTCCTTTGTCTTGGGGGTATTGTTGAGAAGAGAGATAATTTTGATGGCAATACACCGCTCCTCCTTGCCGCCCTCGGTGGGCACACTCATGCAGCGAAAGTCCTATTGGAGGAAAATGCTGAGATCGAAGCTAGAAACAACCAAGGATCGACGGCGCTTCATTTAGCGCTCAAAAAAGGTAATGAGAAACTCGCCCTACTGCTTCTCAATGAGGGGGCAAGCACGAAGTGGCCAGGAGCCACCATATCACCCATACAATACGCAGCTTTTGTTGGCCAAATCTCTGTGGTGCAGAAACTCTTAGAACTAGGCGTTGATGTTCAAGACGTGGGGAAACATGGGGAGCCAGCACTAATCTGTGCTGCTTCAGCAGGTCATACAGCGATTGTCTCGCTGCTGCTTTCAAACAAAGCTGAATTGGACTCGCAGAATGGCACTGGATGCACAGCCCTGCATCAAGCGTCACGTAACGGCCACGGAGACACAGTGCGTCTACTCCTGGAGAAAGGCGCCGATTTCAAGCTCAGTGACAATACGGAAAGGACTGCACTCCATGAAGCAGCATCACGGGGTCATGAAGATGTCGTGAGACTTCTCATTGGCAAACGGGCTGACTGCAACGCGACCGCTGAAAATTTCGTCACACCTCTTCATTTGGCAGCTGAGTCTGGCCACGATACGATGATACACTTGTTGATTAAAGCAGGTGCAGTAATCGATGCGCTGGCTTCCGGACGGCGAACCCCTCTTGCCTTTGCTTGTAAAAATGGCCATGATTCCACAGCAAGAGCCTTGCTTGCAATGGGAGCTCAAGTCGCAGGACCAAAAATTACACCACCTCTAATAGCAGCCGCAATGGGAGATCACTTAGGAATCATTGATCTATTACAGAGTCGTCGGGATGTTGATGGTGCAATTGGTGAAGTGGAAGCGCTGCTTGCGGCAGCATATCACGGTCACGCATTAGTGATCAAGAAATTGATGCGTTGGGGAGGACTCGACATCAACGCAATCGGACCTGGAGGGGCGTCTGCTTTGCACTTTGCAGCTACCAATGGACACGACTCTGCCATACAAGCGCTTTTAGAAGAGGGTGCGGATATCGACCAGCGCTCTGACATGGATTGGCTACCGATTCACGGAGCAGCCCTTAATGGTCACACGTCAGCTATAAGGATGTTGTTGAATGCTGGAAGCGACGTCGAATGTTTGCAGGATGTTTTCAATGAAGGCCTTTTAAGTATCCGACGATCTGATCGAGAGGGTCTAGTGCACTTGTTTGTCCAATTCGCAAGGGTCACAAAACTTTTTTTCAATACTATCAAGGATGGTGACATAGCCAGGGTCCGCGAACATGCCACAGACATAGCAACCGTCAATATGAGAGACGGGAATGGCAACACAGCATTACACGCGGCCATCGAGTACAGTTGCACAGAAGCTATTCCGATCTTGTGCGATGTCGGTACCGGCGTAGACACTAAAAATTGGCTGGGGCGAACGGCGTTGTATGAAGCTGTTCTAAAACGTAACGTTGAGGCTCAACGCCTCTTGCTGCAGTATGGATCTGATATGAATTCAAAGGATCACTGTGGGCGTACGGCACTCCATGCCGCGGTTATGACTGAACAAGAAGATTCCGTCAAGATTCTAGTTGAAGCAGGTGCTGATATTAGTATCAAGGACAATTCGAATCAAATGAACCCACTTCAATATGCAGAAGTACGAGGGTATGAGGCACTTCTTCCACTGCTCGGAAAAGATCTCGAAGAGTATGTCAAAGAATAGAGTTAGCCTCTGAATTGACTATATATAAATAAGTGTCAGCTGGCTAGGGCTCACTTCAGGCCTGAAGCGCTGAAAATACGGAATCGCCGACAAGACCTGAAATCAGCTTTCAGCTCAGGCTGTTTTCAGTGTCAAATACCCTGTAGAACCCCTATTTCATGCCCTATATAATAGCCTAGACTTCACTGTATAGAAGGAGCAATCAAGTCAATTTTCATTAAATCTTACCCCAACATGACCTAGTTGACAATAAGCGGCAGCAACTGTTTTGGAGTGAAAGACAGAGTCTCTTCAGCAAGGCAGAAAAACCGTTTCCCTGATCATGTGGTGTCCCCAATAGTAACTTATTTTCAGGGAACACAGATATGAATATTAGAGCAAGGAGGTGAGTGGTCTCCGGAGTTCGGAGCAGTTGAGGAAGTGCTATTTATGGAGGGAGTGATTTCAGATCCTAGATGCCCATCTAGGTCCCCTCCTGTATGAATGGCTACACGCTTTCTAGGATAATGTAGAAGCCATGAGTACATTCGTGTGTAAGACTGCACCCTCTAAGTGATCGCGCTTGAAGTAGTATACCCTAGCGTACTGCAGGACAATAAGCCTGATTTATTTATACTGCAGGCCAGAGCAGTCCGAATTGTAGTACTGCAATTGGGATTAGTCCAGCCTGTACTACGTAGATCTGGCTAAGTAGAATCCAGAGCAGTTTGGAATTTTATAATAAACCTTGGAATGCTATGACTAGTAATATGATTAATGTGGTGGAGATTTTCGCTTCGTCTCAGTTCTCTCGATCGTGTGCATTACTTTCTCGGGATCTCAGGCCTTAATGGCTTAGCTTCGCCGATTGTATAAGACCTCACATTTTGGTAGGTTCAGAAAGGTGAGCTGTGTTCTACTTGGCGGTATGGATAAACAAGTACACCGGTGCACTTGATTATCCCAGAACTAAAGTAGAACAACAGGTACTAGCACGATTTATATTTAAATAATACAGCAATTATAACCGATTTGCGAGGAGGCTAAAAGAGGATTCCCTGAGCATTATCCAGATGACTCATCACAGTGCCCAAGGCTCAGGGCTCAGGGCTCGGCTCTTGTTAGAGCAGCAGGCTGCTCAGGTCCAAAGACAGGAATGGACTTTGCTGAGGTTAAGATTCGTCTGAGACTATAGGGGTAGTTGAACTCTAATCTCACCATCTTTTTTCCGTTAAAGAAGGCTAAGATAAATCTGAAAGCGAGATTAGAGGTTATATTATAGTTGATATTAAATAATTTAAGTTTCAATAGGGTAGTCCCCTGCAATTAGACGTATTACGCTACGACTTACATTATCGCCTTGAAAGTAATAAAAACCTTCCGACCTTCACAATACTTTTGCGTACTATAGCTGAAGCTTCGCCCTCTATCCACCATTTCTTCCCTTCAATTTGTGGTTGTCTAGCTACAAAAGACGGTACTAAAATTCTCGAAACAACACGCCCGAAAATTTGCTCTACACGTGGATATTGTCTCTCCATTTCCTTCGATAGCAAAATAGCGGTCGCTGACGCCAACTAACAGGGTTAGATTTATTCTATTCTAGAATCTACTAAAGGGTTTAATAAACCTTCCGGGTAAAGTAATTTCGACTGCGAATCATATTATGACAATCTCCCTTTCTCCATATAGTCAAAGATTTTCCTGTGTTTGTCCTTCCAAACAAGTTCAAAATACCCAAAACGCTTAAAGCAATTTGTATTGCCATCCATACTCACTAAAAGTAACCCAGCATAGTTCATTCGGGAGAAATTTCCAGAAGCACCACACGTTCCTTGCATTAGCAAATTCGGAGGGAATATCAAGCGAGATGATGGTTAGACTGTTTTCTAACACTACTTGCAAAGGATTACCATAATTTTGAGACCCATTCCTATCGAGAAATTCGAGGCTCCCTTGATCGTGATTGGGAGATGGAGGGCTTAGGCGCATTTTCCGGAGGAAGGCAGACACAGTAATGGACCCACTAGTAACTAGACTATATGGATCTGTCCCTGATATATCTATTCTCTCTGGCGTGAAATGATAGTGGGGTTCTGAGGTTCTGAATTGCTGGAATATTTTCGATGCTTCCTTATGGTCAGGCCCTTGCCGAACTTCCTCCATGGCCAGTAGACTTCTCCAATAATACTAGCCCAAGACCAAGATGGGGAGGCATAGTCCAAGGGCCGGCTTCTTTTCGATTGAGGCCTCCAGAGCAAACCGCACGACATGTCTTTCTCCCACAAACCAACAACATATCGGTCGCTTTTCCCGCCATTGTCTTTCATGTTTTCCCATTCTTTAGCAAGCCCAGTAAGAGCTGGCAGTCTATCACTTTGCTTTGTGAAGTGCCTACTAGAATACAAGTTGCTAATAATCTGGTACCAGTCTAAATATTTGTTGATATATCCGAGTGAAGGATTTGAATTGGAACCCCTGATTTTGAATACAGCCCGGCCTGTCTCACGTGAGCTTCATGTTTCACCTTTTTCAGTCTGTTCACCATCCCTACAGTCAAAGTATAGGTAATGTTGGCTGAAACCGAGTGCTCTAGGCGAAAGCTGATACTCTTGGAAGGTCCACCCGCGCCTGCTCCAGAGGCCAGGGTCGTCATCCTTCCGGATGGAGCCAAGGGATATAGTGTCCCCAAGCCGTTCTAGGAGGTAAAATATAGATAAGGTAACAGGGTGGCTCTTAATGCTTGACCGAATTTGAGCTACCCGCTTTCGTCTGCCATTGACAAGTTCGTTACAGTATCGAAGAAAACCGTCCCAGCAAAACTTAGTAGCGATGGGTGCTACTGTGATGTACGAGTTCTTGTAAATATTTCCCATATTCTAGTTCTCCTTCACCCAATCATCTAGGCATTCCTAGATTATTCAGAGTGCATCTATCCACAGGTAACGAAGCCCAAGAGCATGTGTAACGTCTATAGCGTCTCGATGTGTCTGCGGCATTCTGTGGATTGGTACGTTAGTAGCGACTAGCAGAGAATCAGTAAGTTACGTATCTCTCAAGTGGTATCCCATGCATCATTTTCTTTGATGTTGCAACTCAAAGTTCTAAAAGGGAGCTTGTCCTTTCCCCAGCAATAGCTTAAGGTTGCATGTTTCTCATGAAATTCCCCGTCCGTTAATATTAAACGAGGATACAATTTATTACCAATATCCAGCAGCCGTGTTGGTGCGAACGTACTTGCAGGCAATTGACAGAGTTGATGCCGTTTGATGCACCCTTCAATGCTGTCCTGCATAAATTGGACTATTTGGGGATCCAGGAATCCACAAACTAGCGAGTCATCGAAAATATCCAAGTCTGGTCCAGCACCATCTCTTAGTGACTATTAGACATCTTCAATGCAAACTAGAAATGTAAAATTTTGCCTCACCTGTTCCGATATGAAGTTGCAAGGAGTGTGATGATCGTGAGGAATGAGAGAATACCCGGATTTCATTGTCGCATGGATTCTTGGAAACGTTTTCCATGTAGTCTTCACACTCTTCTTCTGTTTCCCAGTCCTCTTCATCACCCGCTCCATCATGTTCTTGTGTTCCAACTTCTGTCTCAAGTGCCAAGTATCTCACCCCATATATTTTAATGGGATAAATCACCCTAAAGCTTGGGTCGCATTCCCTTGCATTAGGACCAACGAAAAGGCGTGCATTCACAATTCGTACCCTTCTCCCGGTCGAGATTTCAAAGTCCCTATCTTGGCCAGGCCATCTAGGTACTCGAACGAACAATATGAGACAGCGACCACAGAAGCCTATAGAAGAAGCCTCTAGCGAATGAGGCCTAAGATGGTCATTGCAAATCCTGGCACCTGAGTCATATCTCCCCACGTAATTGACTTTAAAATCAGAAACTTCGTTCAGACCCGTCTCTTGGCTCGGCAGGGCGATCTCGCGAACGGGGTGCTCGCAATCTGGACAGGGCAAATTCTCAAATAACCATGGCTCGTCTGTCGATTTCGAAATTTGTAACCGTTAACCAAAACGACTATAACTGTCCTTATAAAGGTGGTCAAGGTCGGGCAGAACATGTAGATTTTTATCATATAAGCCTGTATTTGACGCCCGATAGGCTCAACAGAAGTGAAAGCAATTAGGAATACCAGTTTTCTGCTTAGTACAGAGAGTCAGGCATTCACTTCAGGGCGCAAAGAATTTTTATGAATAGAAAAAGAAAAACTTCTTTTGGATTCCCTTTATGGCCGCTTCTTAAATCCGGCGTTGGGACTGTCCTGTTAAGCACTTTTCAGCCCATGTCACTGCATGCACCTCGCCACACAACCACACATTACAATCAGTGTTGAATTATGATGCTCCGCAGTTAGTTACGAAGCAGACTTGGTGGCGTAGCCTGCCAGCTGCACGTAAATGCCTCACTTCTATCAACCCTGACTTAAGAATAATCATACACACTATTACTAAAACTCATTGTAAAGACAAAATATATCGGAAAAGGTGCTCATAACTTGATGGTAAATACTTCCGTTAGCGTTAAAAAAAAGGCTCTAATATTTAATTTTAAAATCTATCTAGTATAGTCATTTAACGGGAATCATACCCTAGACGCGATATAAGTGACGCGAAAAGCGGAACTGCTAAATAAAGCAAAGGCGATGCAACTTTAGTAATATATTATTTCTGTTTTGAAACTGCGGAATAGGATCTTTTTATATCCAGCACGCTAAGTGCACAAAACAAAGTCCCTCACAAATAGGGGTTCAAACCTCAAGTTTCTGCAGTATTTAGTTCGGTATCGATCAAGATATATGCAGACCCGATCGATCCTGATGAACGAACATTCCCGGCAGATCCTCGGGCTCGCCAAGGCTGATTCTCGCTAGTCCTCTTTCAGGCGTAATGAAAGCTAAGTGAGCATCACTCCCCCTTCGCGAATTCCTTCCTCTCTCTACATCCTCATCACAAATAGACCCGTTCTTGATATCTATGGTTATAGCGCACTGGTATTCCCTTCACGTTACCGAGCTGCGTATCCATGGCTATAGTAGGAGAAATTAGTGCACAGCTTGCAGTGTATAGTTGCAGCCTTGTCGATCGACGGCAGTATACGAAGAAGTCGGATCTCACGCTTGCTAGGGTCGAGCGTTCTGTAAAGCCGCGTCGTTGATTCTATTCCTCGTAGTTGCTGAAATACAATATAACATCACTCGATGACCAAGAGTGCAAGAATTGGAAAGCAGAAAAGGTTCTTCTGGGCCAGGAAACTCGACATCTCAGGGCTGCATGACTTCGGCTCCGCCACCACCATGCGCGAACAAATCAGCCTAGAACATTCAAATGCAACGCCAACAACACTATCAAGATGCGCTCACCGAACGAAGGCAAAGACGATCCCCGGAGGCTTCTCACATGAAATTTGAGATCTTCGGACAGTGATTAGTTGGTAACTGTCAATTACCGCCATTGGAAATTGAAGTATTCTCAAATTAGGGAGCGGAGCATGTACGGGTAAGGTTACGATAGTCTCCTGATCAGGCTAAAGTCGTCCAGCTAACCAGCGGCACTACGATATCTGCGCACCGGTACCGCTTCCATCGTTTCTTTTTAACCTTCACCCACAAAATATAGTTAACCTCCAGTTAAGAGCTTCTCCTTCGAAATGGATATGATCCGACGCTTCTTCGAGCTGCTTAAGCGGTGTGGAGCTGAAGCCAGACCCTTCGCGCTTGAAGCGTCACCCCTCCGAAAGCTTCCACCTGAGCTCATCCTCCACATAGCAAGCTATCTCCCACCTGAATCAGCTGCGAGCTTAGGCCTTTCCTGCCATGCTCTCCATTCATGCCTTGAGATGCAGTGTCTGCAACCCCTCAAGAAGGCCGAGTGTTCGGTAGTAAATGGGTTTCTGCGTCTCCTAGACCGAGACCTTCCCGGCCACCTCCTGTGCCCGCATTGCAACAAATTCCATTCTATGTCCTCGGCTGAGACCCATCTGCCATCTCAACGTACGTCCCTAACTAGCAAACCCTTGTTGGCATGCTGGAAGGCGGACTCAGGAAGTGATGTTAAAAAGGCGACTCACTTCGAGTTCTCATCGACGATCTTCCGAATGGCAATGAAAGCTCACAGACAGGGCCACGACACTGCCAATTTGATCAACCTTCTATCCTACGGAATGATGAACTTTGTCCGCAGTGGCTTTTTAGAGCAATCTTCAGCTACAGTTCGAATCCAGGATGGCTCGCTCCTCGTGCGCGAGCAAAGAGTTTTCATGATACCATCCTCGCAAAAACTCCCTCTTCCATGGCACGGTGGCATTGATATCTGTCCTCACATCCAGTTCGCGACAATGTTAGGTCTGTATAGGTATGGAATACAAATTCCGCATTCGGACGCAATTGAGGGATATGAGAATAGCAAGGTATCATATATTGCGAGCATTGTTACACCGAGTTCCGAGTGGATTTTAAGGGCTACGGGAGAGCTGGCAATGCAATGTTCGTTACAAAATGGATGGATATTGGAGAATGGCGCGATCCAAGTGATTTCAAGTGGAGAAGTCGACTTTAGTATCATGCAGGGACAATGAGAAGAAAAGTTACGTTTCGGCGAGGCTCTATTTGTGCCGCCTTTGAACAGAACGCAGACTCTGAATTCAAGTTTGATTCGCTCTTAACTGCACAGAATGAGAAGGATTTGCAAACGAAGAGTCCTTGGCCATGGCCTGAGAATGTCGAGCTCTCGTGCGACAGAGTTAGACGATACTTCGTGGTTAGACATGGGACATTCGTTTCCTTCTGAGCGAGGAAGGAAGCGACGATACCGTGGGCACCTTCAGTTACAACAATAATAACAACATTACGCAACCATCCATGCTGCTTTGCTCTTTCCCAAAAGTGCCCATGTATGTGCTATTTGGTCTGCGGCTAGTTCCCGCTTCGCGATCTTCCTTTATTCTTCTTCATGGTTGTCACGATGCCTTCGTGGATCGAAATCACTACTTGGGCTTTCACAGCCATTGGTTTTTTGAATACCCTCCGCACTCTCATAGCCAACTACGCACCCAACACTAGAGTTGGTAAGTGGTTCCGAACTCCTCCTGCCCCCGCAGCTCCCAATCCTGACCCACCCGAATGGAGGGTGCTCATGGAGAGGAGGCTGAACATGACGAAGAACATTTAGCGGAGTTCCGACGCCAAAATGCATTACCTCAGGAGCCAATACAGGCAGTAGTGACTTTTAGTCCTCAGCCTCGTCGTCCAGGACTTAGGAAGCGTGCTAATAGTTCTGCAGAAGGGTCCCGGGGGCAGGCCCAGTAAAGTGCCCCTGGTCTCGATGACGGAAACTTCCTGAGGGGTCGGCTGGCAAAGTCGAACTCCCACCTGTCCGTTGGTGCCGGCTACGAACCTTCAGCTGCGTCTGGAGAGCCAACGGGAGTCGCACTCTTCAGGTATGTTGCTGTCACATTGTGTATTTGAAATGACTTCACGAGCAGGACTACGCTACATGACCCTGCTTCGATGCACTTGGGAGAACCTCACTGGAAGTGTTGGATTCTAGTGGCGGTGGCAACGGTCACGTGCCCACCTATTTGTAATCCAAAGAATGCTCTAGAAGCATTATATTATGTATATAAACCTCATCTCATCCTGTCTTTAGAAGGGTGAGGCACATCAAATATAATATCATAATACCAACAGGAAGTAAGGTACCTTTCTCCCAGGGTAAATAATCACACCCCCAAGGGTCTACTCGCCACCCACTTCTCTAACGCCGCTTTATACACTTAACTCAACTCTGACATTCATTTTATATTAGAATGCTTAATATTTTGTGTGCCAGCCCTCAGCAGCAATCACAGCTCTATATCTCTCTAGCATACTCTTAATCAAATCAAGTATATCCTTATATATAACTGCATTCCAAGCTTCCATCACTACTTCCCTTAACTTTTTATAAGACCTATAGATCTCAGGGTATTTCTCCTCTATATAATCCTTCATTTTCTCCTAAATGTCCTCAATTAGGTTAAGATCTGAGGAATTAACTAGCTAAAAGATAGGGTACAAGCCCTTCTCTGCTATAATAGCTAAAGTATCTTATGCAGCATACCCTTTGGCATTATCCTGCATTAAAACTAGCCGTATTCTCCCACAATAGTCCTCTAGAATTAGAACAATATATTCACAATAACTAAGAGAAGTAATTATGCCCCATTTCTTCTCCTAAAACACCTTAAGACCCTTCCTAAAACGCCCTAAAATGCAGCCCTAAAACATCCAGCCTATCTTCCTCTACACCCTAGGCTCAACACAATCCCTATAGAGCTTCTCTGCCTCTCCTTTTCTCCTTATAACCTTCACTTTTCTATACCTTCCAGGCTTTACCCAAGTCTCGTCTATCCATAAGATCTAGAACCACTGCTCTTTTATCCAGTTCTTATGCTTATATGCCCACTAAAGTCGAATAGCTGCCTGCTCTAGAGTCAGTGCTGGCTTTCTAAGAGCAGAGAACCGTCCAAACCCTTCCTTTTCAAATGCTGTACGTATAGCCCATTCTATACATTTCCACCTAAAGATCCCAAGGATTTGCGACCACGGCGTCCGCCTATTTCTCTTATTTGCGCACACCCAATCAACTAATTGCTTCCTCTCTATAGGACTAAAAAGAGGACGTCTCCCAGAGCGTGTCTTTTATATCGTAACTCGATAGCGTAGCGCATATTTAACTTAGTCAAGAGTAAGGTTGAGTTACAATACAATCTCATCTTTAGTCCAGCCTGCAGTAAAATAAAGGGTTTATGCGCGTAATCGATTATCGCGACTGCAATCTTTAGTAGGCGTTTTAGGGGTAGGAATGCTATAGTTCTCATATAATGACTGCGACATAATTTTGAGGTTTTTGCATGGAAAATTATGAGAGAATGGCATAAAGTAGCATGCGAGAGCATAGGTTTTATTGGTTAGTGACCCTAGTCTGACAGAACCTACTAGAACTACGTCTACCCTCAGGGGTGTGATTATTTACCCTGGGAGAAAGGTATGTCTTCAACAAATGAAGCCTTCACGTTCTAACCTCGAACAGAAATCCTAAGGTCAAAGCCATCTACCCATCTGCTACTTGTCAATCATTTGTGATCGCACGCCATCACACCTACATGACCAAGCACATACACAAGGTGTATCTTGGAAAAAAGGGCACGTAGGAATAATGGTCGTCTGGCGGACTGTGGATAGCACTTGTACTGTACTGTAGTGTGTCATATCGTAGCTTCAGCTCGAGGTAGTTGAAGACCAACAGACGATGTACATTGACCAAACTTCCATAACTTGTCCTCATTGAATGGAAGCAGCCTTTCTCTGCCTGTATTGCTCTCTTAATATGTCTTGTGACGAAAGTATCCGATAGAAATGTAGCTCATCGTCTTGCACAACCTCTGAATGCTGTCAGAGCTGTCTCGTCATCGCTCGTTTCAGCTTTCTGACCACCACATACTGCTCCATGGAAAGTATATTTCACTACGAGACATCTGCCTTTGCTTCCGCATCATCTTTAATGCAGTGCCTTGGGAAGCTCTCCAGTGAGAAGTTGTGTTGGATTCACTCTTTGGGTGCCGGCACATAAACTAGCCATAGCGTACCAAAGGGGGTGCCGCACGGCACCGGCGCCAAGAGGATGACATCGTATATTATGGTGGACTGGCACCGTACGTAGTGACACCACCATTAGTGATGATGCAATTGAGGAAATCCGATGGTCATTCATGGAATCATGATGCAAGCATAAATAGGCTGTACATAGAAATAATAAAATCATGGCGTTTGACAAGGATCTATAAGAGTTTGCGAAGTGAGGAGAGTAACCAACCGTCAGGCAGTATGATCTAGATATGACTCCTTGATACTTCAAACAATCTGACATCAAGGTAGTTACAAAACAAAGGTCGATAGGCTAGCGCTTACGCTGTCAACGAGATCACCCGGCGGCTACGCTTCTACATAAAGCTTTATCTCCAAAACCCCATGGAGTGCTAGAGTCTGTGGAAGTCTCTCAACTCTGAGAGTCTGGCACAGACTCAAGGAATTTCATAATTTGGGGACATATGCAAAATGTACCAAAGACAGAGCATTGAATACACTACTGTGATCAGGTTGAAATCTTGTCAGAATATGTTGAAACAACTAGAACTATACAAGGAGAAGCTAATTATGTCCTACAAGTTGGGAGACGGGAAAGTGCAGAAAGCAAGACTTCGAAGAACTATAGCAACATATTTGGCGCCAATTTGTTCAAAATATCCTCATGGGGAGGGACTTTGAAGTATCATATCTCCGAAACCTCTTGTGCGTAGTAGTCTTGTGGCCTATTGCAAGACCTTTACAGTTTTATTGCCTGGCCTCCAGTTCCGGGTGGTAGTGCTGGTGCGGATGTGATGTTCGATAGGTTGTAAAACAGAATTTACTAATCACATATGTCTAGACTAGGGAGTCCTGTTGCAGTTTAGGTCTAAGCCTTTCGCCTAAGGCTATTATATATTAACTCAGCCTTAGCCTCTAGCGTTATATGACCAAATAGCACAAATAGCACTTACCTAGCGACTAAGGTCGACGATAATGACGATTATTACTACACAAGGCCACAACCTCGCTCAACATATTCTAAAACTGTCACGGTTAGCTCTTAGCTTACCGTTGCCGCCTCGCTTAAATAGCCGAACGCAG
>AYLM01000425.1:0-17957 GCA_001625345.1 Cairneyella variabilis
ATTATATATAAAGCATTCCTATATAAACTCCTTAGTTTTCTGACTTTTATAATCGTTTAAAATAAGCAATCAGGCCTTTTAAGGGTCCTAAAGGGCTGTTAAAGGAATAAACACTCTTTTAAGCTATATTAATACTATATCGTTTAATATTCAGTTATTTTCAGTTATAATAAACTTTTAATGCTTAAATTTATTAAGCTTAATAAGGAACTATTATTATTAAACAGATTTCTCCTTAAAAATAACTAATAAAGAAAGTGTAATTCTAAGTATAGAGATGCATTTAATTAAAAAGGTCTAGGTCTTAGACCCAGGCTATTTCTATTAAATAGAATATCGATTAACACTCTTAATAATTAAGCTATTAACTCCTTAACCTTCTATAATACTAGCTTCATTTATATTCCAACGATTTAAAGGTTTAATAGCCTTAATTATAGGGATCTTTAATTTATTGAACTAAGGCTTAATAATATTAGTTATAGCCCTATTAACACGCGTAGAATCGATCCTATATTGCTTTTAAGTCTTTAAGATAGGGTTCCTTCTTAAAAAGCCTTATATCTAATGTTTTCCTAATGTAAAAGTGTCTCTACGAATTGCTAATAAGCGCTGCGTAAAACCCTTAATCTGCGAGTGAATAGGGCTAAGCCTTAAGCTTTCTTAGACTAGAACCCAATCTATTAAATATTTTCTTAAACCAGAGGAAGCTTTTATAAAGAAGTTATAGCTGTTTAATGGGATTCATGGCCGTAGATTCGATTCTAAAGTGTAGTCCTTAGAACACTATAATCTAGACTAGCCTTTTAAACAGATTGGCCTCCTGCAATCGTATTAAGCGCCCGTATGATGTCTTCTTTAGTATATGATGACTTTATAATTAATTGAATACATCTGTAAAATTTGAAGGTAATTGATTAAGGGGTTATGAAGAAATAATTATTTAAAGTAAGGGAGTTGTAAGTGGCGGTGAGCTAAGCGAGTGGCCCAAATGGGGGGTGGGGACTTACGATAGCACTGTATCACATATTACTTTGAAGACTTTCTTATGATGGTACTGTAATCATACCCCGCTGATGCGATATGCGAGTGCTTACTTGTAATTACGAACGAATTAGGAAACCATTGCTTACGATATTTCGCGCAATATAATTATTCAAACATTATTCTCCTATTCACTGGTTTTGAAACGCGATTATTGATAGGGACTGATTTTGGTGCTTATGCATGAAGTACCGGCATGAAAGGGGCTGGTTTGTATCCATTAGCTTCTTATCAGGAAACCGGTGAAATACAATTCCAACTTCACGAGATAATTCGAAAACATTCCTACTGAACGGAGCTCAGAATTTTGCTTAGCTAAGTTTAGTTGCAGATTATACCGTTTACTTTCAAAGCCTTTTCAATCGCGATGTCTTTTCTAAGTGAGTCGCCCGAGTATATGAAAGAAGTCTTCCGCTGTCGCAATTCGATTGATGGATTTCGAAGTTAATGATCGCTCTAGATTTTTTCGAGAGAGGGGTTACAGATTATGGACTTGCCATTCAATCGACTGTAGCGCTAGTTTCGATTATCATTGCGTATCTATTACTCAGTGCCACGGGTGCCAAGAAGGTTTGCGAATGATACACTGCGGGAAATCATGAGGCGGCTAACAAGTGTGCTTTCATAGTCGTTGAGGCAACTCTTCAGAGATCAGAATTCTGCGCGAAGCTCAAACAAGAAAGTTCCCATCGCTAGTCTGGCAGACTTCGACTACAAAGATGTGAAGCCGGTTGCTTATCGACCGTTCCTGGAGAATAAACATCTTAATATGGGTATGGCTATTTTTGTATATTTGCTCCGAGAAATACTGACGGTGCGGACAGGCATTACAAAATGCTTGAAGCAGGATTGGATTCAAATCGATCGAGGATATCTCGATCGTATCAACGAAAGGAAATCCACTCTAGCGACACAGCCGGAGAAAGCACTTGCGGTCAATCCAGTATGCATTCCAGCGGTGTTAGAATTGTTCAATAGTGTCATAGAACACCTAGTCATTCGCTTCCCAACGATGTTCAAGCAGGAGGGCTCCAAGTTCGAGAATCTTATTACGCACAAAACCTATGATCTAGCCGAAACGAGACAGGAGACTAGTTCTATGCAACGTATGATAGCAGAAAATGTAGAAGAAGACTTCTACATCATGTGCCCAGATAAAGATGGGATCTTCTCTCTGCAGGGGTTCGTCTCTTGCTTCCCCGGAGGGTTTCTGACCCTAGGAAAATTGGGCCAGTCCATGAGTGAGATTCATAGCGGGGTACCTGGGTTGAACGAAACCATTGGCAAAGGAATTGTTCGATTCATGGCACTTATGCGGGGTGGTTCGATCGTTCAGAGATGGAATGTAAGCACCTTTTTCCTGGAAATGTTGGAACTTCAAGACGTTGCTAACAGATGTAAGTGGAGCTTTCAATTCGACGGAACCGAACTTTTTCGCACTGGTGGCAACAACTTCTATCCCAAAGAAGGCGAGGTAGTAGGCGACGTCTCGGAAGATCAGAACCTCGACCAATGTTTCTTGAGAATTGAGAGACAAACACTTGTATGCTTGGCGGAAAGCAAGGCCATCGTCTTCTGCATTCGCCAATATCTTACGCCAATACAGCAAGTCAAGGCTGAAGGCAACGGAGAGGCACTGATCCGGGCGATTGAATCTATGCCAGAGAAGCTAGGATACTATAAGAAACGCCCGTTTTGGGAGCGTGATGTATCTAACTTTCTTCGAAACATGCCAGTGGCATAATAGGAACGCGGGCAGGATGATCTTCTACGAAATTCATGATAAGACGAAGTGGGGAATTCGGATTCGAGCTCTCTAAGCTTTTGAAGTAGGGGATATTAATTAGGATTATAAGTTATTCATGGTAAATCTTGGACTTGAAATTATGTCACCTTCCGAAGAGCAAGAAGAATGGACTACTAGCTACGTACTGGTGTTAAACACTTCAGCACAGCATAAACATAAGACACGGGGGCTTTTAGCCTGATATTCCCATATTAGCTTCTCCTTGACTAGAGATATTATGAAAGCTTTATGCTAGATAGTAGTCATAAGCAAGACAGTGACTGGATGAACATACATATCCCCAAATCATGTAATATGACAATTTATTCGTGTTATTATAGACTTATGAATCACAATATCCAAAGTTGTTACATTCTCCAGATTCCGCTTGAAGCTTGAAAAAGATCGTAATTGATTTTTCTAGACAAGCGATCAAATACCCCATATCGCACTCTAGTTTCACAGCCGGCTGCGTAATGGTTTATTTGCCATCAGCCGTTCTATAACTCCAGCGAACTTGAGAGCCTTTTCTTCCTGTAGCCTTCTCGCCACAATTTGTATGGATATAGGCGCATCTCGATATTTAGAAGGGCCGCCATTTGGTGCGTAGAGACCACGGTACCATTCATCCATCGCAGTGAGTGGAACTTGAGAGGGGGGCGGAAATTGCGTCCATGTATCCGTGTTCTGAACTAGACCCACAGGTAAGGTAATAACCGAATAGTCGAGGGCGTTGAAAACAGAAGTATAACCCCAGTATCGACTTTCATTGTGCGCAGAAGCAACGGATGGGTTCGCTGGACAAATAAGAAAATCTACATCCAAAGCAATCCACTGTTTCAAATAATCTGATCGCAGTTGATCTAAACGCCGATTGACCTATATGAAGACGTTGTTAAATACAATCAGACTCTGGTTGGTGCATTACTAACCTCCCAACTCTCTTCAATAGAGCACCGGGGACCCGTCTGGCTGTCTAAAAGCCACTTCAAAAGGCCCACCGGTGGCTCCGCGCCTTCGGCCAGTTTTCCGAAGTATTCCTCTCCGCCATCCAAGAAATATGCACGATTTGTAGCATGATAGATTTCTCCGTGCAAGGCTGTGTCCCAATTCCGGATTCGGTGTTGGGCCTGCTCTGCTTTCCGTGCAATTTCTTTCAGAACTCGTGTGACTGGTGGATGAGGGAACACGACACCATCATCCCATATCATCCCAATTGTGAGTCGTTCTGGGATTGAAACTTCCTCGTTCCATGGCAATTCGATAATTGCGGGCTCTTGTCTCCAAGGATGTTTGCTCAAAGCAGCCTTGCAAAAGAGATTGACATCATCCAAACAACGCGCAAGGGGCCCAACACAGCCGATGATGTTTTGCATACCGTCGTGAAGACCAGTTAAGCCCGAATGCGGCATCCTTCCAACGCTACCTTTGAGTCCATATACTCCACAAAAGGCACTTGGTACTCGAATTGATCCTCCAATGTCAGTTCCAATACCAATAACACTCCCGTTCATTGCCAACAAAGCGCCTTCGCCGCCCGTGCTACCACCGGAAGTCAGATTGATATTGTGAGGGTTCAGAGTTCGACCGAAAAGGTTTGAGTTTGTCTCTAGCATCATCAAACTCTGTGGGTTGGTTGTTTTGACGTGGAAGATTGCACCCTGTTCTCTGAACGTTTTCACAATTAAAGCATCTTCGGTGCAGAGTTCAGTTGCCCAGGCGATGAGTCCACATGTCGTCGTAGTATCTTTCATCTTAATGTGTTCTTTGACTGAGATAGGCAGCCCGTGTAACGGACCCACCACTGTACCGTGTTTGAGAAAGTATTCATCTAACTCTGTGGCACGATGAAGTGCCTCGTCAAAATAAACCTCGGCCAAACAATTGGTCTGCAATATGTAAGCCAAAATTTCTCAATTTTATACAGAAATGCAGAGCTACCAGTTGATGGGCAATCGCCGTTCTTTTGCAAAATGCTAAAGTGACTTCCAAAGCTTTTAAAGACCCCGATCGCAGAGCTCTTAGGAGGTCAACAGCCCGTAGTTCGGTTATTCTAGATTCTTCATTGCTGAGTAAGCCAACGTCTTGAGAAAGCAGCTGGATCGGACTGGAATTCGAGACTAAGTGTTCTGGGAGGCGCCACTCCCGTGGGATGCGCTGATCAATGGTTGTACATCTCACAGCGGCGCTCTTCTGCCAGTCAGCCCTCACAATTTCTTCAGCTTTTCCATCTGTCTCCGCCAGAAATGACGACTTCATTGTGAAATGAGATGCGCAGATTGATCAGGTTGAATATTTTCACACTCGATGTATTGTGCTAAATTTCATCCCACAGCATATTCCTATTCCAAAGCCAAACGACAAGGTCAATAACTTCTGTAAGACCAATGTAAGACGAATAAAATAAGGCCTCGAAGTAACAGTAAGCACGTGTGGCCGCGATTTGTGGATTTCGTACGTAAGGGGCATAGTTTTCTGCCACACCCGAATAGGCAATAATAATGATTACGCATGAAACTTTTAATGAATCAATGCCATAATCACTTAACCTTAACTTCTTGTATGGCTTGAAAATATTATATTGCGTCAAACACTGCATAGAGATTGCACCATACTACAGGGCATCGATGCCGGGGTGGCACCTGCCAACCATCTTGGCCGGAATAGTCAGGTAGCTGAACCTGAAAACTTTCAACGATGGCCCTTAGCGATACAGGCGTTAAAGGCCTTGTAGCATCTTATTCTCCTCTTTTCTAACATTTTGTTTCGTGCATGAATTGATATTATATGTATGAATAAAATTTAAAACTTGAAATGACGGGATTCACAGGAAATTTGAAGCGTCAAGAGTCTTACGATAGACAATTGAAGAAACTCAACTTCGAAATTGGGATGAAATCGTATATATATTTTGAAACTTCATATATGGTTTATATTATAACGGCTGGTAGAAATCTCCACAACCATAATATGACATATGTACCAAGCCGTCAGACTAGTAAAAAGTCAACGGCAAATCATCCGGTTTGTTCCCCAGAATATCGTCAATTTCCTTCTTGATCTCTGGAGTAAGTTTTGGCAAGAGATCAAGAGCCTTCAGTGACTGCGTCACTTGTTCTACTTTTGAAGCTCCGGTGATAGCACAACTGACATTCGGATTTGATATGACCCAGGACAAGGCAAGCGTAGCCAGTTCTGTGTCTAGTTTCTTCGCTACGGGTTCGAGAGATTTAGCTTGAGCAATCTCCTTCAACCACTCCTCTTTGGTGTTCTCCCATTCTTCCTTAGCGTAACGGCTATCTGAGGGCACCTGATCGCTGTATTTGCCCGTAAGAATGCCCGTCTGAAGAGGACTGAATGTGGTCAATCCGAGACCATACTGCCGATAAAGCATGGCATAGTCCTTTTCGACTTTCTCTCGATGCAGCAAATTATAGTGTGGTTGTTCCATCAAAGGGCCAATCAAACCAAGCCGGTCTGCGATCTGATGAGCCATAGCAATCTCTTCTGTGTTGAACTCCGAAGTTCCCCAATAAAGTACCTTTCCGGAGTTGATGAGATAGTTCATAGCCCGGACGGTTTCCTCGAGGGGCGTTTCTCGATCTGGTCGATGGCAGTAGAGAAGATCAACATAATCAAGCTGTAGTCGATCCAGAGCAGCATGTGTTCCCTCGATCAAATGCTTCCGGGAAAGGCCGAAGTTGTTAACACTTCTTTCCCCATACGCGCCGCCCCAATATATTTTCGTAGATACAACAATGTCATTTCGCTTCCATCCAAATTTTTTGATTGCTTTGCCCATGGTTATCTCCGACTTCCCATCAGAATATCCTTCGGCACAATCAAAGAAGTTAACCCCAGCATCATATGCTGTCTTCATGCAATCGAACGCGACCTCGTCGCCTACTTGAGATCCATAAGTGATCCTAGAGTTTCAAATTTAGAACCAGGCTTAAAAACAATTATGATATAGGTACCTACCATCCACCCAAGGCAATTGCTGAAACTTTGAGGCCAGATCTACCCAGATTTCGATAAATCATCTTGGGCGTCTCTGTAGTTGCTGCCATCTTGAAGTGTTGATAGTCGAGATTGAGACAGATGAACGGATTTGAACGACAGAGAAGAAATTAGGAACCGAGGGGGAAACGCAAGTTCTCGATTTGTTATGTAACTTTGTCCAAGTTTCGCCGAAATTGATCGTGCATTGGTTTCATGCATAATTTGTATTACTGAACGTATGGTCATCACCATCTAAGAGCTGGTAGTCTTCAGTGTTACTTGGCCTCAGTAATGCAGGGCAGAAAACTGCACTAACCGCCGCGCACGTACTCGGCAAATCGCTCCCCCTTTGGGGGCGTAATCGCTTATGTGACCAAATCTGGGCCCCAAACAGTGGTCTTGTCAGCACCATAATCATAAAACCCTCAAGTTAGCTTTCCAACATAATAGGGACTTTTGGCTGTTGCTTACGTGGAAATTGCACGTGCCGGCGCCGGTATGAATATGATCAACCTCAAGACTTGGAAAATGTTTGCCAAATTTTCGGGCCCTCATTCGTGGAGTCGAACGTCAGTATCCCAGGATGCCATCAATTCCTATTGCTTTACTGGGTTCGAAAATTTTGGAGCCCATCACAACCCAGCCCGAGCTTCCCACAACAAATCTGTTGAAGCTTGCTTGGTCTATAGTCGCCAGGCAATTCATTTCTGCAGATGCCTTTCAGTTCCAATTATCGCACCAGCAAGACGATGCTGCAAAAGATGGTCGTCATGTCGAGTATGATGATATTGAGCTGTGTTCCAGTAGCCAGGAGGCACATGATGTAAAAGGAATTCTGGTGGCAGATATTCTTCGTGATACACATGGCGTCTACTCGGAAAACGGAAATGGCGTCCAGGGAGTTGAAGAAGAACTGGTCATTCCAGAACAGAGGATATGGAGTAGATTACAAATCTTCCTTGGAGAAGAATGCGAAATCGACAATCATGGCCTCGGACGAAAGCTGAATCGGGTTAAGGAGACTAGTTTGCCAAAGGTATAGCTTTGGGAAACATGTCCAGTTGCATATATAGAGGCTAACGATTATAGCCTTCTATAACGGTCAGAATTGAGTTGTGCAAAACCAATATGGTGACAGCAAGTTTGCACTACGACCGAGATTCAGTATCCGAATTTGGTGCCGAGAACATTGCGAGAGCCTTAGGAACATCGGTCTACAGTCTCGTCCACAACTTAAACGGTCGGTTGTCTGACATTGATCTTTTTACCGAATATGACGAGCGGCAGTTGGGAAAGTGGAATGGCAGTCCATTGGTCGGGGTGGAGGACTGTTTGCATCATCTCGTTGAAAAATCTGCCACCAAATATCCCGAGTCTATTGCAATTGAGGCTTGGGATGGAGCTCTTACTTACACAGAATTTGATGAATTATCTTCGCGCCTTGCTCATCATCTAATCAGCGCCTACGATGTTAAACCAGAGCTCATCATACCTTTATGCTTTGAGAAGACTTTATGGGCTCCAGTCGCTATGCTTGCTGTTCTCAAAGCCGGCGCTGCATACACATTCTTAGACCCCTCTCACCCACCAGAACGTCATAAAATCATGCTCGAAACGATAGATGCGGAATTCATCCTAACAACTACGCTTCAAGAGACTCAATTCAGCTCCTATACATCTGTTATTATCGATGAAAGCCTTTTGACTCGGCTCGCTCAGAGTGGAACTCCAGGTTTCAGTCCACGTACCAAGGTGCAAAGCAGCAATGCAGCTAATGTATCCTTCACATCTGGTGTAGGTAGATCATTATTTTCTTTTCACAAATGCTAAAATCCGCAATAGACCACTGGCGCTCCGAAAGGGTTTCTCCACGAGCATGTTTCGCTATGTTCAGGACTCCTAGCAAATAGTTTACAGCTAGGAATGAACGAAAATACCAGAGTTTTCCAATTCGCAAGTTATACTTTTGATGCAAGCTTCACGGAAATGTACAGCACATGGATTCATGGAGGTTGCTGTTGTATCCCCTCCGACGAGCAACGCATGAACTCGGTTGTGGAAACCATGAACCTAATGGAGATCAATTGGTCATTTTTCACTCCATCACTCGCACGCTTCATCCGTCAAGCCAACATTCCGACTCTGAAGACCGTCGCACTTGGTGGAGAAGCAGTCACCATGGACGATGTAAAGGATTGGGAATCCAAAGGAGCTAGAGTGCTCAATTGCTACAGTCCATCTGAATCATCATCTTGGTATATATCCCCTTTATCAGTCCACTCACCCAACGGGGTGACGTTGGGGAATACGGCAAACACACTTGGCTGGATAGCGAAACCAGACGACGACCAGAAATTAGTAGCAGTTGGTGCGGTTGGCGAGCTACTCCTTGAGGGGCCTTGTCTCGCGCGCGGGTATCTGAAGAACCCGGAAAAGACCGCACAGTCGTTTGTGCAAGCCCCTCGGTGGCGGAGTCGCTTCGGCAAGCTCTTGTTTCCAAAATTTTATAAGACTGGCGATCTAGTCAGGCTGTGCAACGATGGAACAGTTGCATACATCGGGAGGAAAGACACGCAGGTGAAGCTGCGGGGCCAGCGAATAGAATTGGACGAGGTAGAACATCATCTTCGAAAGAACATGTCTTCTATTGCCCGAAGCGCGACAGAAATTGTAACTCCTCCTGGGAAAAGTCCAACCCTTGTTGCGTTCATTGCATTTGGGGACGGGATAGAGCAAATGATGGATTCGGGCAAGGTCCAAAAGCATCTCAGAACTCAACTTCGAAAATCATTGCCGCCTTATATGATACCACAAGAGTTTCTGCTAATTTCCGAAATGCCTTATATGCCATCAGGAAAGGTGAATCGACAGAATCTTAAAATCCTCGGAGCGAATCTTCTCCTAGCTCAGCCTCAACATAGCGGACACAAACAGCTCAACGGAATAGCATGGTCTGAGGAAGCGAAGGCCTTACGCGATCTCTGGAGTCGGGTTTTGCACAAAGACGCCGATTATATCAAGAATGACGACGACTTTTTCTCCCTTGGTGGGACCTCTATGGACGTTATGAAGCTGGTCGCTGCCGCAAGAGCCAAGAGTCTCAACGTCTCATACATCGATGTTTTCCATTCGCCGACAATTTTGGGTCTCAGTGCAAAAGTTTCACCTCTTTCTGTCGGAGAGCATGACATGATCCCAGATCCCTTTGCTCTTATCAAGTCCAAGGAGACAGTTTTAGCTGATGCAACAGCCCAGTGTCGGCTCCCTAGAAGTGCTATTCAGGATATTTACCCTTGTACGCCACAGCAAGAGGGTATTTGGGCACTGTCTTTGATCAACCTGGGTGATTATGTCGGCCAATTCGTGATCAGGCTTGGACAAGAGGTGGACCAAGAGAGATTCTGCGGCGCATTTGAGAAGGTGGTCGCGTCGAATCCAATTCTGAGGACCCGCATAATTCGATCCGGATCAGGAACCTACCAAGTTGTACTACAGGAGCAAATTAAATGGCATGCCGCATCGAGCCTGGCAGACTATTTGAAAGAAGACGAGAGAATAACACCAAGCCTCGGAGAGCCTTTATCACGCTATGCCGTGATTACAGAAACCAACCCCCCTGCGATCGTCTGGACTATTCATCACGCACTTGTGGATGGCCGCTCGCACCAGCTCATACTTGAAAGTGTCGCCCAGGAATATCATCGTGGACCATCACAAACCCCTTGGACTGGAGTTCCGTTCAATAAATTTATAGATTTCGTTCAGAAAAGCGATGTAGAGGAAGCTCGCAATTTTTGGCGGAAAAAATTCGAGGGACTGCGACTTGTCAACTTCCCATCGCTTCCTGCGCCAAATTACCGGCCTAGCGCTTCAGCTTCGCTTTCCACCACGTTGGGTACTGTTCGAAGGAGCGGAGCACGTGTGACTACTTCCACTATACTTCGAGCTGCTTGGGCTCTAGCAATTGGCCAACACAGCGAGATTCAAGATGTAGTATTTGGGGCTACTCTTGCTGGAACAAGCAGTTCTATGCCATCAATGGAATCTGTAGTCGGCCCCACATTTGTGACACTTCCAGTTCGAGTTCTCCTCCAGCCTAGCAAAAGTATCGGCCAGTTTCTGGGTGCCACCCAAAGGCAAGCCGTGGAAGGCATGGACTTCGAGCACATCGGTCTGCAGAACATAATGTCCATTAGTCAAGAATGCCAATTGGCATGCAAGTTCCAGAGCTTACTTGTCGTTCAACAAGCGCCAGATAAGAACCACATCGGGGATCTGTTCGAATGGCATGAGGCCTCGCAAGATTTGAAGCGCTTCAACAGCTATGCTATAGTCTGGGAGTGCACGATGAACGGAGATTGTGTTGATCTTGTCGCCAGCTTTGACGACAATGTTATTAGCCAAGCAGATATTCAGAAGCTTGCTGCTGATTACAAGAGCTTTGTACACCTGTTGGCAAGTGGAGAAGATGATCGCGCATTGTCATCCATTGCAGACATTAGCGCAGCCAATTTGGAGATAAATGGAGCGAAGCAACACCAAGCTGTACTTCGAAAGCCGGAAAGCAAGATGGATTCTTCTCTGATAGGCAAGTTGAAACAGATATGGAGCGAAACTTTTGGTATTCAACCGCATAATATCACCCCAGAAGATGATTTCTTTGGCTCTGGAGGCAATTCAATCTCCGCAATGTCACTTGTTGCAAATGCGCGAGCGGCGGGAGTCAACTTGAGTGTGGCAGACATCTTCCGTTATCCCCAGCTCGGTCTCCTTGCAGGGGTGGCTAGAACTTCGATGGAAAATGCCCATACACTTGAACCCTTCGCATTGCTGGGATCTATTGAGGACATAACAGAGACCTGCAAGATTGCTGCTGGCCAATGTCACATTGAAGTGTCAGAGATTGACAATGTTTATCCTTGCACTCCTCTACAAGCAGGCTTGATGGTTTTATCGCAGAGCTCAGTGGGTGCATACGTTGCTCAGTACATCTTGGATTTCAACCAAACATTGAGCAAAGACGGAATCTTTGGTCTGCTCGACAAGGTGGTTGAATCTTTTCCCATTTTGCGCACTCGCATTATCCGAGGAAAGGACTCCGACTCTCTTCAGGTTGTTGTTTCTCGACATTCTCGTCCTCGAGTTGTGACTACCAGTCTCGAGACGTATCTGAAGAAAGATCGTGAAACACTCACGGATTATGGAGAATCGCTCTGCAGGTTTGCCGTGGTGAAAGATAGTGCCGCAGACTCCTCTCACAAAGTGGTGTGGACCGTACATCATGCTCTCTACGACGAAAGTGTCCTCCGTATGGTTGTTGATGCAATCGAGGCAATCCACAGTAACAGACCTGTGGCTACTATAGCAAAGTTTGACACGTTCGTAAAATACGCTGTTGGCGCCGATGAGGGAGCTGCTCGTGCGTATTGGACAACATATCTCCAGGAGAAGTAAGTCCTCATCAGGAAGATAATTCTTACATTGATCGGAGATTCGGACATACTGCTTTTTTCTTTCTTGCGAGTTCTTAGTGTTTTCGAAGATAGGTCTTCGTTCAAAGCGACGTTTGCTGACATTGATATTGCATCAGACCAGGAGACATTTTTCCTCGGTTACCCAGTTCATCTTATACGCCTTCCGCGAACTCGAGCGTCACAGCTCAAATCAGTTTTGCGAAGATGTTTCGGTCCAATGTTACAGCGCCAACCATCCTCAGAGCGGCATGGGCGTTACTGGTTCGTCAATACTTAGGCTCCGATGACATCCTCTTTGGTCAGACATTGTCTGGAAGGACCGCCCCCGTGCCATCTATCGAAAACATAATGGGTCCAACTATCACGACTGTGCCCGTCCGGATGAGGATCGAGGTGGAGAAGTCCGCTAAAGTATGGATGGAATCCATTCAAGCTCAGGCGACGGAGATGATGCCCTTTGAGCAGACTGGATTAAGCCGTATCAACTCTTATTGCCCCGAGGCAGCAGATTTCCAAAGTCTACTCATCGTGCATACCTCGCCTCAGGTTCCAGAGACCGAAAATCAGAGCGTTGTCACCATTCATGAAGCCCCTGACGTTTTGTCCTACTTCAATAGCTACGCCTTGATGTGGGCATGCACCGTGAATGATACCGGCGCAGATCTTCTGATTAGCTTTGACGATAGGGTCATCAATAGTCAGCAGATTTCGAGGCTCGTCAGAACGTTTGAATCTCTGGTACAAGGCCTCTGCATGAAGCCCGATGCTCCGATCTCTTCCTTGTTAGATATAACCCCTTCCGACTTTGCGGAGCTAAAAGCGTGGAATGAAATATTTCCTCGCGAGGTGCAAGTATGCGTGGACGAATTGATCGAGCCTGGGTTTTCACTGAACCCAGAGAAGTTTGCACTTGAAGCCTGGGATGGCTTAATATCTTACAAGGATCTGAGACAACAGACATCCATACTTGCGAAGCACCTCGTCGAGAAAGGGGTTGGCCCCGATATTATCGTTCCGCTATGCTTTGAAAAGACAAAGTGGGCAGTCATCTCCATGCTTGCTGTGTTGAAAGCGGGAGCGGCCTTCGCGTTTTTGGATCCAACACACGGCAGTGAAAGGTTAATGATCACCATCAAGACTATTAATATGAAGGTCCTTTTGACGACGAGGACTCATTTGTCCATGTTCGACGGGGCGGATGGGGAACTGATTGTCATCGATCCTGCTCTGATGGAAAAACTTCACCATATAGACCCGAACCTGCAGACCTATCGCAACAGCAGCGTGCGGCCTAACAATGCATCATACATAATATTCACGTCTGGAACGACAGGCGTACCCAAAGGCATCGTCCATACACATACGTCGATTTCATCGAGTCTCGTGAACCACGAGCCAATTATTCGCATTGATGCTTCAACGCGTGCATATCAGTGGTCCGCTTTCACATATGACGGTATAATACCAGAAATACTGGCCACGCTCCGAAAGGGCGGTGCAGTCTGTATGCCACACGAGTCTGAGCGTCTCGTCAACCCAGCAGCATATGTGAACCGCATGCGCCTTACCTGGGCGACGGTTACTTCGTCTTTTGCTCGCGTTCTTCGAGGTGTCGGGAGCGGAGAAGAGATGGAAGTACCGACTATGGAGACTCTTTACATTGGCGGTGAGCCAGTAACAGCTCATGAGGTGCGGGAGTGGGCACCGAGACTCCAACTCATTCAATGCTATTCGCCTAGCGAGACCCAAGGATGGTTCATGAATCGACGGCCGCGGGACGCTCGAGAGCCAAACGATGGGCGTGGTGTAGGTGTTCTGGCCTGGATCATGGACGCCAATCTCCGGCTGGTGCCAATTGGAGCAGTCGGGGAGATTGTACAGCAGGGTCCATCTCTTGCTGTGGGGTATCTTGGACTTCCCGAGAAGACAAAAGCGTCATTTTTGGATGCCCCAGCTTGGTTACCACATGCAGAACAAGGAAATAAGCTTTATCGAACTGGTGACTTGGGCTACCTCAACTCGGATGGCACCATAAAGATCCTCGGAAGAATGGACACTCGAGTAAAATTGAATGGTCAACGTTTGGAACTCGCCGAGGTAGAATTCCACTTAAAACGCCTTCTCCCATTAACGGCCGATGCAGCTGCAGAAATCATAAAGCCAGGAGGTGACGAGAAGTCAGCTATGTTGGTAGGTTTCATCAGTGTTCAGCACAACGATATTGCTTCTCTTCTGGAGAAGCTTCAAGAACAACTTCTGTCCTCGTTGCCCGCATACATGGTTCCGACGACATTCATACCATTCACGCCCTTTCCAATGAACTTCAATGGAAAGCTTGACCGCAAACGCTTGCGAGACTACGCGGCGAGTCTTCCTTTGCAAGAGCTCATGAAATTTAGTGGAGACAGTGACGGTCAGGTGTGGCATAAGCTTGGCGACGATGAACATATTGCTATCCAAATAAATCACAAAATCGTGGACATGGTCAAAGGGAAAGATTCCGAATATGCGGACACCCTTATTGATCGAAATGTCATTCTGGCGAATACGGGATTGGACTCGATTAGAATCATCTCCCTGGCGACTTTTGTGGCAAAAACATTTGGTTCTAAGATCGCCGTAGCCAAATTCATGCGCCGGGGTGTTTCTATTCGCGATGTTGTGCGCTTCATTGTCGAGAGCAGGACTGACAGTCAGAAACACGCAGTCGGTGGCCAAACAGACATTTTGGCCGAATTCCGCACCCTGGATCATACATTCGACAGCCTGAAACTAGTCAAGGCATGCAAAAATAGTCTTGGAGCTGTCAAAACAGTTCTCTTGACGGGTGCAACTGGCTATCTTGGCAGTCATATTCTCTGTGAGTTGCTCTCTCGACCTACCATTGAAAGAGTTATCTCGCTGGTCAGAGCTCAAGACAATAAACACGCCTTTGAACGCGTGGTTTCCTCGGCTCGCACTGGTCGTTGGTGGTCCCCCAAGTTCAAGTCTCGTTTGGACGTCTGGGTCGGGGATCTTTCCAAGCCTAGGTTGGGGCTCGATGATGAACATTGGAGACAGTTATCAGGCGATGCCTCGATCGATGCAATTATCCATAACGGAGCCGTCGTACACTGGGATGGCGACTTCGATAATCTGCGCAGCGTGAATGTCGTTTCCACTGTTGATTTGCTTTCCGTAGTTGGAAATAGTCCCAAGAAGATGCGTTTCTGCTACGTTTCAGGGGGGCAGATGGGTGGTGATAGTGACATTGACGATCAGAAGATGGCAAAGGAACTCGCCACCGCTGGTGGATATGCTCAGACCAAGTTTCTCTCTGAAATGTTGGTGAGGTCTTTCGTGGCAAGATATCCGGAGATGAAAGGTCGTGTTTCGATCTTGACACCAGCATGGATCCTTGGATCTACAACAAACGGGGTGGCTAACACGGACGACTTTTTGTGGAGATTGGTAGCAAGCGCTGTAAAGATCAAAGCCTTCAACGTTGATGACAGTCTAGACTGGATATCCATGGCCGGAGCGGACCAAGTTGCCCGGACAGTGATCGAGCATTGCTTCAGGTCTAATCAAAACGCCGACATTACTGTCCGAATGCTTGATGGAATTACAGCTGGCGAATTTTGGGCGGTGGTGAAGGATGCTATTGGCGCGGACCTCCACCCAGTGGGTTCAGGGGAATGGCTCCAGTTAATGAGAGAAGACATTGCAACTGTAGGCGAATCACATCCAATGTGGCCGGTCTTCCATTGGGCAGAAATGTTTGAGGGGCGCATTGGAGATAAGAAGCCTTCACCTTTCAAGGGGAGGGTTCCCAAGAAAGATATCATCGTGGCGTTACAGAAGAGTGTCGAATATATGGCCTGTATCGGATATCTGGGTTCCGCTGATGGCATGGATGGGGGAAGTCAAAGAGGAGAAAATGTATTCAGCCGTTCGGGAGGCGGTAGCCTTCGTTGACAGACCAACTGCCTGGAGCTTGCCCAGGATCGATTGAGGTTGTGGGTCTTGATAGCATTGCTGATGGCATATTGGAAGGTTTGACAGTAAAAAAAAGTTGGAGAAATTAATAGAGGTATTGAAGCTATTCGAACTTTGGAATCGCGCATGCAGGAATCCTGCAAGTAGTTAGCAAAGAACGTCACAAAATATATGAAATAGTTTCTTACATTGCGCATGTCGCCAGCACGCATTATCCATTCAGACAGAAGCTTAGCGTCTCTCGTATTTGGAAAGCAATCGATCCACCAGTCGATGCATACCTAGGTAGCTTGGCGAGTTGTCCCTCCTAGTGTAGGTACATCAGGACGTTTTGATCGGCATAGCTTGAAGATGCGTTTCCCCCTTACTCCATTCCATCTTTGCTTCATCTTTCCATCCTCTCCACTTTCACAATTTCATATTCCTTGCTCTCAACTGTTCTGGGTTGGCGCGGGTGGTCGCTCTTCTCGAGAAATGAATGGGGTTACAGGTTGGGCAAGGCGACCGTAGTTTTATTAAGGCTTATCGAAGTTCGACTATACAGCTCAGAATTATCTAGATGAATATTCCACTGTCCTCAACGACTCGAAGATCAGTAAAATATAATTCACGCAAGCGTGCAAGAACTTACCTTCTGATTTGTACCAATACATGTTGGCTCTCCAGCCTCGCGTTCTCAACTCCTCTCTTCCCCCTCGGCTCAACCTTTCAGCTGCTCCTTCTAACCGCCTTCCCCCTTCCCGACCAATCTCCCGGCAGCTTACCTATGTATCTTCTATAGGTGCTCAGGCTCAATAAACTTGCTGGGTGCCATCGGACAGCGGATCCTAGGGCTTGACGCGTCTAAGATTCGAGGAAGTCTGGGAATCAAATGTTGAAACCACATTGTCCCTATAAAAGGGATGCAGGGGAAACAGCTTGCATGCCTTTGTTGAATTCAGTCTTTTCATTGCTTCAGAGTGAAGAAAATCCGAACGTTGCAAACACGACAGGTGAAGTTTCTCGAGCCGGAGATTTCCCGGACGCGTCGTCGCGCTAACCGAAATCCCGGGTCAAAGCCCCTCCCTGTCAGAAGCCCACTAAAATTTTCCCTAAAATACCCTATTATCAGCACTAAGAATTATGGCTAGAGCAGATAAATCAGCCCTTATTACTGCTACTATTAATATATATTAAAAAGAAGAGTTTGCAAGTTATAAAGAAGTAGTTAAACGCTATAGATGCGATTGTACTATTGTTTTTAAGAGGATTCGTGGCCTTATTAAGACTCGTTAGGAGGCTTAATCATTTTGGTATTAATGTCTCACTAGCACTTAAGAAGAGGTCTTAATTAGTCATATCAATAAGCTTATTAATTAGGGCATGCCTTTTATTAGTTAAATTATTAAGAATCTAATTAAGGAGATTAGAGGGCGCGAAGTGAGAAAGAATTAAGTAGCCCAGTTTTATAAGTGGTATAAGCTTAGGCTAAAGAGTGCATATTTATAGAATATCAATAATCTGCGCGCGTCTATAGAGCATGCTCTTATATTTACTTTATTCTTCTTATTAGTATAATCTTATTTTTTTAATATTATAATGTTTAAATGCTTTATTCTTAAGATTTAACTAATATAATAGTGGTATATCTAGCTTGCTTAAGTCATTAAAAAATATTATATTACAGCCGATAA